>PVKE010022663.1:0-25350 GCA_004027555.1 Craseonycteris thonglongyai | reverse complement strand
CATGAGGACCGAGGATCGAATCCCGGCTCCGGCCCAGGCAGGACCCACGTGCTGAACTGGGGAGTTCCCACAGTTTGGTTCTCTAACTGTCTCTGTCTCTGTCTCTCTCTCTATCTGTCAAAAAGTAAAGTGGAGATAACTATGCACTGAAGACAAAAAGATAATTTCTCTCTATAAATGTGAAAAGATAAAAAAAATAAAAAAAATAAAAAATAATTTATCAACTAGAGTACAATGTTTGTGACAGTTGTTTTTGTCTTTAGCCTCACAGTAACCAGTAAAGTATATTTCTATCAAAAATATTAAAATCAGCACTTTTCTTCCCTATGTTTTCATTGTAGTTATGTAATATATTTGCAATACAAGTAGATCCATTACTCACAATCTGCTTTCTACTTTCCCCACACACATACCTCACTGGAAAAATAGATACAATAAAATGTACTTTTGTTTAGTATGATTCTACAGGTTTTGACAAATGCACAGTCATGTGTCCACCACCATAGTTTTATGCAGAAGAATTTATTCACCATGTTACTCCTTTAGAGTCAAACCCTCTCCCTAACTCCAATAAAGCAGTGATCTATATTCCTGCCTTTGGTTTTGCCTATTCCAAAGGGTTATATAAATGAAATTGTGCAATAAATAGCCTTTAGATGTTGCTCCTTTCAGTTAGCAAAATGTTTTCAAAATTTATTCATGTTGTTACATGAACCAAGAATTTATCCAGATCTTGTTTATTTATTCATGTCTTGAACATTTAGGTTGTTCACCAGTTTTGGTGATTAAGAATACATTTTCATACAGTTTTTGTGTGAATAAATTGTTCTGTTTTTAGGGTAGATATCTAGCAAGATTACTAGGTCACAGGTAGGTACATATTTAACTTTATAAGGAGCTATTAATACCAAATATTTTCAAACGTTATTGTACCATTTTACACAGTCAGAAACATTATATGAGAGTATCATTTGCTTTGCAACTTTTCCAGTATGTGGTGTTGCTTTTTTTGTCTGATTTTAGACATTTTAACAGGTGTGTAGTGGTGTCTCATGTGACTTAGCATTTCACTTTTGAAATAACTATATTGAATATAGTTTTATAAGCTTATTTGCCATCTGTACATCTTTTTTTAGTAAGAGTAGTCAATGCTGTCTAGATCTTTTGCTCACTTTTTACTTTCTGCTTGTATACTACTGATTTTAAGAATTCTTATATTTTCTGGATACAAGTTCTTTGTCAGAGAAAATGATGAGTAAATATTTTATCACAGTCTCTGATGTGCCTTTTTATCCTCTTAACACCATATTTCATAAAACTAAAGTTTTTCCTTATGAAGTTTAATATATCGATTTTTTAATGGATCAACACATTTCTTGAGTTATATCAACTTTTTCTATTAGAGTCTTTAACATGTGTGTCATATATGAGACAGACTTTGATGTTCACTTCATCATCTGGACATATTTTATTTTTATCTTTTTAGGTAACTTGTGATGTTTGTTGTTATTTTGGGAAGTTGAAAGCCAGACATATTATATAGAATTGTAATACTGAGGTCAATGGTTTTATCCCCAGAAAATAAACATGGCTTTTGTTCTTCAGGCTTGTAGAGTGGGCTTCTGAATTAATCCACCTAGAAACTGTACTAGATTTTATTTTATTATTGATACGGTAAACTTCATTGTCCCTCAGGCTTCTTTGGATGAAAGAAGGGCACTGTAATAAATCTAACTGAAAGTAACATCACAGGATGATAATAAATTCCTAAGTAGGCAGGTCACAGTGGATAGTCATGTCCAAGGTATACTATTTTACCTTTAGTAAAACATTTTACTTTGCTTTAAGCAAGCCCTGTCCATATTTCTTGTGCATCTAAAATAACACACCTTTGAAATGCCAGAGTAAACCTCTTTATCACACTGGTAGGAGTGCTAACCACTTTCAAGGGACCATATGATATTGTTAACTATCCTGTATTACAGTTCCCAAGTTGTTTTCTTTCACCTCCTTTAATTTTCTTATTTTCCATTTTTAATTTTCAAATGCATAGGAGTAACAGCAAACTGCCATTCTCTGGGAGCAGTTTAGAACTTTTCTTTCAACAGTCATCATTTTGAGTCAAATAAACTCATAAAAATTTTCTACAGGCTTGGGAATTTCTTAATTAATGCTTCAAAGTCCTACAAAATTAACTTGTGTTTGTGACAAGAGTTGTTTTAGTGGTGCAATGTCTGCTGCTTTTGAGTCTTACATCTTTCATTCCCTTTGTGCCTTGGAGAGGTTTTCTCTGTTTGCCCCTTTTTGTTTTGGTTTCTCTTGTCAACCTAAAAATGTCCAAACCTGTAGAGAATTTGTATGGGTTTATTTGAGCCAAACTGAGGACATGCTGGGAAGCATCATCTAATACACTCCAGAATATGGGTGTGTTGCACATTTTTTTTTCTTTTCTTTTTGGAATTAAAATAGGAAACATAATAAAGCTTACAGTAGATGAGAAGCAAGGAAGAAAAATATATGTGATTGGATTACAGAATAGTTAACAAGATTATGTGTTCCTTAATAATGGTTATACCTCAGGGGTCTGAGAAAGATTACTCTGGCATTTCATAAGTGAGTTAACCTATAAGCATAAGAATAATGGACAGAGTTTGTTCAAGGCAAAGATAAACTTTTTTATAGGAGTGTGACTTGCCCAGTTAAAAATTTATGATTAGATTACCGTACTCTAAGGTTACTTTCTGTCATTGAACTAATTGTATTTATTACAGAGCCCTGCTCTTGTTCACACTCTCTTAGTAATGTCCTACTATTACTTGTTATTTGGAGTTCATTAGCCTGGTATAGAAATGGTGGCAGTGGGTTTGGCTTCAGCTGTGTTGAATAAATCTCAGTCTTCTTTTTTTGTTGTTGTTGTTTTTTAAAGATTTATTTTGGTTTTGACAGAGACAGAAAGGGACAGAGACATAGAGAAGGGGAAGGGCCCAAAGCAGTCTCCATAGTTGCACATCATCAATTTTTGACATAGTTTTGTTCCACACAGGTGGGCGGGGTGTTGAGCAGGGTGGGGACAGGCCTGAGGGCCTCCCACATGGGAGGCAAGTCCCATCAAACCAGAGGCTAAATCAGGGGGTGAGAACTGAACTGGGGGCCTCCCACATGGGAAGCACACTCCAGTTCAGCATATGGGTCCTCATGGGCCAGGACCAGGATTTGATCCTCAGTCCCCAGGGCTGCAAAGTGAGTGCTTAACCCACTGAGCCATCCCAGCTTCTCCAAAACTCACTCTTAGGCCTGCCCCCTGTTCTGTTTCTCAGGGATTTGACCTCTCTTTACTTGCACTAGTTGTAGGGCTTTCACCATGTAATCCTGACCCCCCACTCCCAACCACACCACAATAGCCTTTAGAGTTCTCATGTTGTTCTCATTTTCCTAGTTATGAGGAAATATCTCCTTCTGAGTTTTACATCTTTTTATCAACATTTTAAATGTAGGAATGCTTATTGCCTTACATTCTCCACCACTCAAGAGCTTTAGTTCCAAAGTACAGAGAGAGAAAATAGATTTCGTTCAAGTGTTTCTTTGGTTCCACAGACACAGTAGCTTTTTTTTTTTTTGCTTTTTTTTTTTAAGATTTATTTTTATTGATTTTGACTGATAGACAGACAGAGAGAGCTGAGAGAAAGTGGAGGGCCCAAAGCTATCCCCATGGTTGTACAGCATTAGTTTTCAATATCATATCACTCCACAGGGAGGCGTAAGTCTGCATAGAGCAGGACCCAGGCTGGGGCCCTCCTATTAGGAGGCATGTCCCTGCAAGCTGGGGGCCCTCAACATGGGAAGCATGTCTGAGGTGGGAGCCAAACTGGAGATATCCCACATGGGGAACTCTCCCAGGTGAGAATTGAACGGGGGGCACACCCCAGTTCAGCATATGGGTCCACGAGGGCTGGGCTGGGATACAGTCTTCAAACCCCAGGGCTGCAAATGAGTGCTCAACCTGCTGAATCACTCCAGTATGTTTTTCCCTTAATGTAGACTGACAACATAGACACTTTTTAGTGTGAACACCCACTGATGTTCATAGAGAAAGAGTCTGACCTGTAGTATACTTGGCCTTCATTATATGTCACTCTGCTGCTGAACTCTTTTTAGGCACTTTAGATATGTTTATCCCAGATGAATACATGCTTACTTTTTCCTTGTGCAGGTAAAGTCTCTTCTATCTTTGGGCATTTTATGGTTCTATAATATTAGGTCTCCAATAAGTTTGAGTAAAATTGCGATTTTAATGTTTGTTCAAATCTATTGAGAATAGCAGTTAAGCCAGTCTATTAAGCCCCCTGCCACTTGCATAAAAATGGGTTTGGGCTTAAATCGTTTCTAACTTGGAAATAAAGAGCCCTTACAATTGTTTGATCTTGTAACTAGGGATATTTGTCCTGCTTTAGACTGAATGTATTCTCCTTTGTTTTGCTTAAGTACATGTCAGTAGTCCACAGGCACTAACCCAGGTTTCAGTATTTCAGACCCCATTGGGGGAGACATCAGGGTCCTTCCACTGAAACGGGGAGTGGGGTGCTTATCTGCAGAAGGTATCAACTGGCCATAGAGGACAGATATTGTAGATTGTCCACCCAGAGCTAGCAGATCCAAAAACTAAACATTGAAAATTGCAGTGGTAAAGGATTGGCTGTTTTATTATGAATGGCAAAAGCCAGACCTCTCTGATGGAGTATAGGTTACAGATTACATAGAACAAAATTGTTACTGTAGGCAGAAGGAATAGAATCACAGTGAAAGAAGGGAGGAAAGGGAAGAAGGTGAGAAGAGACAAAGGAAGGCAGAATGAGGTCATAGATAGAAAAAATCAAAATGGTGCAGCCACCAGACTGGCCAGATGAGATTTTGGTGGCAACGAAGAAATCCAGAATGCTCCCTTGTCCATCAAGGTAAACTTTAGCTAATTATAATGAACTTTAATATTAGCATTACAAAAAGGGAAAATCTTCACCCCTTGTGCTGCCATCGCAGAATGCACAAGAGGCAAAAAAGAAAAACCCCTCTTCCCCATGGGAAGGACTTGTCAGTAAGAACTCACTTTAAAACACCTACAACGCCATCGCTAAATCTTGAATATTTTGTGCCTTCATTCTAATGAATTTTAAGCCTCTTTGTTCTTCAGAACAGTTGCTCTTCTCCTGGCCTACCCCCTGCCACCATTTTGAGAGTGTACTATCTTATTTTCTATTAATAAACTTGCCACTTGCTTGGCTTATTCAATGAGTCTTTAAATTATTTCCTGTAAAATTCACCAAGAGCTCATTTTCAGCAACAAAATCTTAACACACCATGGGTAAGGTGACTCAAGACCATGCTAGAAGCTGATTAGTTAGAAGTGAAGTAATGGTAATAAATAATGTTTTTAAGTCTTAGGGATAGTTGTGAGGTCTGTTTCAGTATCCCTCTGTCTAGTTTCATGAGAATGTAGCCAGGGATTCATTCCTTCTAAGGCTCAGAAACTGAAATGTAACTTAGGCAAAAATGTTCTCTTTAGCTTGACAGAGGTTCAGACCTTTTGACCACTGGTCAGGTCCTGCCTACTGTCTCCTGTTGCCTTGGGAAGTGCTCATGATCAAGGGAAAGGCTAGGTCTCTGAGGAGAGCTGTCTGGAATAAATCTAGCCATTGTCAGTATAACCATAATGGTTACATGGCTGGATAGTTTCCAGACAGCTATAGATAGATAGATGTTCTATAGGTAGATGATGATAGATGATAGATAGATAGATAGATAGATAGATAGATAGATAGATAGATAGATAGATAGATGATAGACAGACGATAATAGCTAACTAGCTAGCTAGATAATTTCTAGAGCTAAGATTTAAAGCAAAATTTTATCAAAGTCATAAGGATCCCCAGTTTCAGAACCTACACAACACAGGGGGCTGAATCTTGTGCACAATCACTTTTCTTGCTGTAAGTAAACCCTGTACCTCTTGAGCTTAATGTGCATGTTGTCTGTTCTCAGAACCTCAAACCAGGCACTTATTTTCAGAGTGGCATTTATCTGCCTCTGAACTGTGGCTGTAATCACACTACATTTTATCATCTGTCACAGTCTGACTGCTTGATAAACAGCAAAACATCTGTTCTATTATATACTGGAAGCAACATTGCTTAGCTGAAGAATCTTGAACTAGTGGCATGGTACAAATACTGTACATATTGTCTTAAATACAGCAAGTTTGTTTGTTTTTTTCTTGTAATTTTATGATAATTCTTTAAAGTTTTCTTTATATAACTCTAATTAATATGGATTCCTCAAATAGCCATGAGTGATTACAAGATTTTCACTTTCTAATAATTTTTTTTTCGAAGACATATTATTATTTTGAGAGAAGGGGGCAAAGGGAGAGAGAAAGAAGAAGAGAGGTCTTAGAGGAGTCTCCATAGTTGTGCATCATTAGATGTGACATAGTTTCATTCCACAGGTGGATGTAGGACTATGAGAAGCGGGAACCAAACCAGGAGCCTCCCACATGGGAGGTGAGAACCTTTACTGCCAAGTCATCCCTGTGGCCACCAGTTGTTCCACAGTTCAGCATATGAGGTTCACATAAGCTGGGGTAGAAGTAAACCCTGGACATCTTGATTACAAGGTAATTGTTCAACTGCTGAGCAATCCCGGCATCCCAGAATTGTTTGTTTTTTTTTAATTAGAAATTTCAATGCACTGTCATGGAAGTAAGTCATGTTGGCTCATTAATATAAATCAGTTCATTTATATGGAAGTGTTTCACTAGCACGTTAATAATCACACATTTCCAAACTCTGCTGGAAAAACAAAACAAAACAAAAGAACAAAAAAGAACAGGGAGATGTAATTTAGTCTGAAGTCAATCCTTGACTATATTATTTATGTTGTTCCTGGATACTGTTCATCTAAAAACAAAAAGCCCAAGTAAGAGGCAACAAATATTTGAAAATAAAGAGTAGCTACTGCGGAACTGATTCAGGCTGAGACCCAAATATATTCTGATCATGACGAGAAGGTAAAATGCTTTTATAAAAAAGATGAAGGGGACAAAAGTTCTACTGCCCTAAAGCTGCCATTTGGAAAGTTGATTTTTGGCTGCTCATTAAGATACAAAAGACTCAGAAAGAACCTGCTTAAGAAATTCAGATGGCAAAACCTATTTCAGGAAAATCATCTTAACACGTTTGACTTGGACTAATTTGAATTAAGTACACTGGGTAGGAAGGTGTTAAAGAAAGTGGCCTGAAAGCTGTGTTCCATTGAAGCAAAAATTTACCCACCTTGAGTGTTCCACTTTTCCTTCATTACCTGCAAATCCCTCATTTTTAGTTCTAAAATCTAAGACCTTATTCCTCACTTTTCTCCTTTGTTCAAAATGTCACATACATCCAATTTTACATCATTGTCTTTTGAAATTTCATGATTATGTGAATTACCAATTGTACACATTAAAATTTATTTTTCTCCCATTAATCTCTCTCTGTTAATTTGACTCTTAGCCCAGCTGCAATAACTTGTTAGAGAAAATATATTTTTTTATAACCCCTACAAAGAGCATGTATTGATTACATAAATAATAAGAATTTCTGTTGGTGATTATAAGCTGAGAAAAAAAATCCTACTGATGCTAATTAACTAAGTTATTCTTTAGTTATACATTGTGATGATAATTCTAAAATGTGTTCTCAATTTTCAGTCCTTGTAGTCAGGATGTCTACTTTCCTAACAGCTTTACAAATAGTACATTGTTCATTATTGCACATTCCTTTTAATTAAAAAAAGAGAATAAAGGTTGCACAAAATTACCCTATTTCTCTGCATGTTCCACAATTCAAGTAGAAGAATAAAGATATGTTTAATCCAAAGACCAGTAAAATCAGGGAAGAAATTTGCATTAAAATATGAATGAATGAATGGTATGCCATTAAACAACTATATAATTAATTGGACTTGATAGCCTTTGAAAGCTATGTACACCAATTTAAAGTTAATTTATAATTTAATATTAATAGTAAACATTTTCACAGTGTAATATATATGAAAAGGAAGAAGCCTATTTAAGATTTATATTAAAAAGAAAACTTGATGAAATGTAAAAAATAGCATGTCAATAATGATTTTATTAGAAAGCACAAAAATTATCAAAATAATCTAAATGTATTACACGTTTTGATGAATAATAATGAAGTAAAAGAGTAAATTTTCATTAGAGATACACTTGTAAATAACATGGGGGTGGCTTACATTTTTATATTAAAATACATCAAATCAAAAAGATACCTGTGAGATAAAGTTTCTAAGTTTTAGGAATTTTTTTTAAATTTATTTTTGACAGAGAGAGAGAGCGAGAGAGCGAGAGAGAGAGAAATACAGAGACAGAGAGAGAACTGAACTGGGGGAGCTCCCCATTTCAACATATGGGTCCTCAAGAGCAGGGCCCGGGCCAGGCCAGGATGATCCCTGGTCCCTGGTGCTACAAAGTGAGCACTTAACCCACTGAGCCATCCCGGCTTTTCCAGTCAGGTGTCCTCAAACTTTTTAAACAGGGGGCCAGTTCACTGTCCTTCAGCATGTCCACACATGTGTACTGCGGACCCGGGACCAGTCGGCTGCTAAGCAGGGCAGGCAGCGGCAGCAAAAACACCCCACAGGCGGGATAAATATTTTCGGTGGGCCAAATGTGGCCCGGGCCGTAGTTTGAGGACCCCTGCGGGCATGATAAATAATATTCACTGCTTCAAATTACTTCTGAGAACCATTTCAAAAAACACATAGTGATCTATAAGTAAAATTATTTGTAACAATGTTACCTGACAACTTAATTGCTCTATTTTTTTAACTTTGTTGCTCTGAACAAAGTAAAATAAAATAGAAATAAAAAAGAAATTACCTTAACTGCTAATGAAATTTTTACCTAATCATTATTTTCTCAACATTTTCAATCTTTTGCTCTGTTAGGTGTCCTGGACGTTTTGTTTCTCCTTTTTTTTTCTTTTTTTTATGTTATAGTTGTTTTTGTTTTTATTCTATTGAATTACAGCTTACATATCACTAAGTTTACCTATTTAAATTATACAATTCAATGGCTGTTAGTGTATTTACAAAATTGAACAATTATCTTGATTATCTAATTTTAGAATATTTTTACTAACGATGGTAACGAAAAACAACAACAACAAAACATTCCCTTTAGTAGGCCATTATAGCACAATGCAGCATACTAAAATTCACTTGTGATGTAAAGATATGTCTGAGTGGGTTGTGAATTGTGTAGTCAGGAAGGGAAAACTACCTTTTATCTGAGCCCTTCTAAGACATATTTTTAAGAATAGAGTACACATGGAAATTGAAGATATGAGAAAGAATTCCCATACAACTCTCTAATCTCTGGTCCCTTATGGAGAGTGTTTTTATACATGTAGGAGTGTGCTTTTGCAGAAGGATGCCATGATAAAGTAAGGCATTATTTAGCTCTTAAAACCTATTCATCTGTAGGGAAATAGATAATAAAGTCCATGTATAAAATTCCAGTAGAAAAAATATATAGAGGGAAGCACATAAATTATAATAAACACATTTGTTATGTACATGTAAACTACAAATTTGAAATTTTTTATGAAATTATTAATTTATAAATACTTTGCCCCAAGCAGGGCTGCCCCTCACTGAATGGTTTGAATAGCTTGTAGATAATTAGGTTTTCTTGCAATGTGTTGCCACTGATAACAAAACATAAAGTTTTTATGTATTCAAAGGTGTTTTACCTTTACATACAGTTTTATAATGCTCGATCGAGTTCGGACCTTAACAGTTTCTGAAGCAACTGATACTATCACTTGATATTTTATGACCATGTTTATACTACATGTTGAAGTCAATTTGTTGAGTCTCTCTTAAACTGTTGGGAGTCACTGTGGTCTAAAGAATTGTAATTAGTCATGTTGATGTATTAGGTATATTAGTTAACTTATACTTACATTCAATATTTTTCAAAATAATGTTAGCATCACATTTATTATTGCTACATGACATTTACACCAAGTCACCTGAGAAAAGAGCAAATCCACAATTCTTATTCTTTGTTTAATTTAAAATTGTTCAGTCAATAAAATTATAGTGAAAATATCTATTTTTTCTTTATCTTTTGTTTTTTATCTTTAATCCAACACATGCTCTGACTCTTTAATATTATGTAGTGTGTCTTTAACAAGGATAGTCTGAACAGGAAATACCTTTCTGTAGAGTTTTATGATGTCCAGACATATGATCATTTCAGTAAAGTGGGTGAATATTCAATCTATAATCAATATTGGAAAATCCCCTTATGGAAATATAGTTTAATCTACTAAATGCTGGATGATAAATAACTACATATGTATATCCCTGATGAATTGGTATTTATCTTCTGGTAAAAAACATAGATTATAAAAGAATGCACTAATTTAAAAAGCAGAATTTTCTAATTTTTGGATAAATACAATTATAACACTCACTTTTCTTTATTTTCTCCTATTAACTACATCTGAATAACTTCATTCTCTTGGTCCTATGTCTTATTCATTGTTGAATACATGTAATTCCGCAGACACTAAATTTTCTGATTAAAAAAAAGCAAAAAGGATAATCAATAACACTAAAATTATTGCATTATCTTGAATGTCAAAATTATTGAAATCAACTCACATATTTAATCAAAGCCACTATAAGAACCATATAATAATACGTAATTTTTATATATTCAATCAATAACCATTTACTGGGTATTTATATCTGTGCTTGGCCATTTTTTTTCTAAGGAACAGCTAATATAATATGACCTTTGATATTTTTGTGAAAAGGTGCAAAAAGTAAAATTAAAATAGGAGAAAAACAAAGAAACAGCAGAAATGACAACTTTTCTCTTTTTTTCCCCCACATGATATCTAGGTACATAACATGCAATTTTAGACCAATCACATTTTTATACATATTCCTTTTTTTGTTTGAGAGAAAATGAGAAAAAGAGAGAAAAACAGAGAACTGGGCAGGGCCCAGAGCAGTCTCCATGTTTGTACACCATTAGTGTGACAATTCTTGGGGTGAGAATTGAATGAGGGGCCTCCCACATGGGTGGTGAGAGTCTTTACTGCCAAGCTATCCTGATGGTTATCAGTTGCAGCACAGTTCAGCATGCTGGTTTGTGTGGGCTGGGGCTGGGAATTAAACCCTGAACCTTGTGATTGTGAGGCAAGTGCTCAACTGCTGAGCTATCTTGGCAACCTGACCAACCACATTTTTTTGTGGAAAACTACAATAATGAAATGACTACAAACACAAAAATATACATCATAGGCTAATAAAATTATAGAAAATATATAATATAATGAAGAAAAATGATACATTAGTATATAAATGATGTTAAAACACTCTAAAGGAATACTAAGTTAGAAATTATAAAGGCACTAGTGGAAAGAAATTAGAAAATTATTAATAATAAAATAGAGAATTAAGCAAATAAAAAGATGTTCTTTGCCATAATCATTAAAATAAAGAAAAACTGTGGTAATCTACAAATTATCCTAAATAAATAATAGTATAATAAAAATTAAAAAGAGAATGCAATTTTTTTTTTTCCCTGAGAAAGGTGTACGCTGATATAACACATTTACTATCCAATCATCCTAGTACTTCAAAAAGCTTCTGGTAGTGTCAATATAAGGCTGACGGTGTATTTTCTTTTATTTATTTATTTATTTATTTATTTATTTATTTATTTATTTTAAATTATGAATTCTTTTTTTTATTGTTAAATTTATTGGGGTGACATTGGTTGGTGATACAGTTTCTAGGTGTCCAACTCTACATTACATCATCTATGCATTGCAGTATTTTCTTAAGATTTAACAATTTAGTTCATTTTTATTTTACTCTATTTTTTTAATTTCTTTTCCGTCCTATCTGATACCTTGTTAATGTGATTAATCACCAGAACACTGACTTGAAAGAAACTGATTCAGCCCTTAGACATCTGAACTCTGGCAAGAACACTGAAATTCTGGACTGCAATTTTCCATCAGATGACATGTGAATCACTTCTAAGACTGGGTTCAAAAAATAATCATAGTGGATCAAATCAAACTCTAGGAAACACTTATCGAAATGTTAGTACCAACGAGTCATATGACTAACTTTCCCTTTCTTTTGTTCTACTTCTTCTTGTGTACCTATAAAACCTTCTGACCATTCTGAAAAATGGGATGATGGTCTTTGGGACAGCAGTTCACCATCTTTTTGGAATGCCAGTATTTTGAATAAATCTACTTTTTTTTTTGCCACCAACTCTTATCTCTTGATCATTGGGTAGGCTGACCATATTTTCTTGAGACAAAAATGGCACACTGGGGTGACAAAACTGGGATACTGAGATGACAATAACCAGATGGGGTTATGTAGTATTCTGTATTCATGAAAAAGTAAGATGAGATGCAGGGATAGCTCAGAAGATTAACTATTGCCTTGCAAATGTGAAGTCCAGGGATCAAATTCTGATCCTGGCCTGTGCAAACACATATGGTGAACTGTGGCATGATTGATAATTGTCAGGATGGTTTGGTAGCAAATGTTCTTGCCTCCCATGTAGGAAGCCCATAGTTCCTGCCCTGCATGGCCCCACATCCACCTGTGTGGAATGAAACCATGTCACAATTAATGATGTACAACTACAGAGACTGCTCTGGGCCCTCTCCCTTGTCTCTCTCACCTTCTCTAATCTAAATTTAAAAATATAAAAAGTAAGATGATAACATCAGTTTTATTACATGTACATATTGAGTTAATTATTCTTCAGTGACAAAACTCATACTAGCATTTAGGTAGACATGGGAGGACTGTATTTCTTCATGATCATACTATAAATTATATAATGATGCAATCTTATGCCACAAATTTTGGTCTTTAAACTTTTTTATCATAAAATTTCTCACACTGCTTTACACATTTTATTTTACATCTAACCTAATCCTCGTTTCAACACTTACTGTAGATTTTACTTTTCTGGTTTTTTTATTATTATTATTTTTTATTGTTTTTGACAGAGAGAGAGAGGTACAGAGACAGAGAGAGAACTAAATTGGGGGAACTCCCCAGTTCAGCATATGGGTCCACACGGGCCAGGGGGACCGGGATTCGATCCTTGGTCCCCGGCGCTACAAAGTGAGCACTTAACTCACTGAGCCATCCCGGCTTCCTCAGATTTTACTTTTGACCACATCCTGTTCATAAATGCAAACATTCTTTGACAGGTGCTGTACTTCCTGAAAGACAAATAATAAACCCTACAATGTTACAAAAGTTTTGAAAGTTTAGGCATTTTTTTTTTTTTTGCTCATTTCAGAAAAAAAAAATCTTTACCCAACTATCACATAAGGATATGTTTTCCTTATTCCATGTATCCAACAAACAATCAGATTTTAGAAGGGTCCACCAATCAAAAAATGTGAGTTTAATCTGTTTCTCTGTGTTTGATGATTTCCTCATTCAGGTTGCCTTCTATTTATTTCTATTCTGGTATCTTCCTTAGCAGCATCCACTTGAAGTTGTCAGTGTTTCTTAAACTGACACTTCCACTTGTTGATATAGTCTATGCTGGTTTCATAAAAATTTTCAACTACTTAAAAGAACTTAGCATTATTAATTTCCACTGAATCTACTAAAATTTTTACTTTTTTTTTTTTACATCAGTAGTTTAAAATTCTTTACTTTATATGGACTCTAAATTGTTTACAAATTTTTAATGGATATAGCTACTTCGGTAGCTGAAATATTATCTTTTTCTTAAATATATTTTTTTTATTTATTCATTTTTTATTTTATTTTTTTTGACAGAGAGAGAGAGAGAGAGAGAGAGAGAGAGAGAGATACAGAGACAGAGAGAGAACTGAACTGGGGGAGCTCCCAGTTCAGCATATGGTTCCGCACGGGACGGGGCCAACATTCGATCCCCGGTCCCCCGCGCTGCAAAGTGAGTGCTTAACCCACTGAGCCATCCTGGCTTCCCCATCTTTTTCAATTAAATGAACATAAGTTTCAAATACAGATACTTGATTACTTGTAAATAACCGCAATTTCAGAGATTTTCAAACCAGTTTTTACAATATAACATGGCATTTTTCTTGAGAAAGAAAATAACTAAACCCATCAAACATGCTTAAAATTCTGTGAATTGATAAACCCAAGTATATAAATTTTGCATTTCCATATTCTAAAAATGTATCATAATTTTTTTCTCTGCAGACTCCTAAAAGATTTTCAATTCTTTAATTCTAACTATGTATATATGGAGGTATTTGTATACTTTCACTGCAAAACATTCAATATCAATTGGTAAACAGTCAACAACACACTGGAGACAATTGTATAGAATGTGTGCTTTGCAGCCAATGCCATTAATCAGCCTCTTCAGTTTCAACTTTTTCCACACATCATTTTTGATTAAGTTTTTTGCAACCACTGAAATTGGTATTCATGTTACTTGCACACAAAGGAACAATTTTATTTTGTAAAGAAGATTTTTTAATTTACTTTCTTCAGCATAACACGTTATAGACAGATGTTTTACCAGGTAAGAAAACAAAGTTTATAATTTTGTCTTGAACACCACAAATTTGGCATAAGGTAGTGCACAAAGATTAGAAAAATTTTGATGTCTTTTTTGTTTGATGCACCTAAACTGTCTGTAATGCTTTATGTTTTATTTAAGTCCTTTATTACTTTGCCTAATACATATGATGAAAAAAATGTTAATAATTACTGTTTTTGATTTTTTATATGCTGAAGAAAATTTTGGTTCATAATTCTTTTTTTTACCAATGTTGACAAGCAATTTTTTGCATGAAAACTTTGCCATGATACACAAAAAGATGAGCTAAAAAGTTTCACTTGCGGTAATCTTATCACTTTTATTATCACCATCAAATCTCATAAATTAACTGATGTTTTTAACAGAAGCCAGACTCTTTTCAGCATTCTTATGTTTCTAGCTATGCAGATGTTGGGTGATGTCACTTCTATCTCCATAAGCAATGCAAAAATTGACATTATGATATTTCCATACCACTCTTTGTTTCATCACCATACAGTTTCTCTAGTTTAATATACTTGAATACATTGTAAATATTGTCATTAAAACTGTAGTTTCACATCTTGGTACTGGTAGAAAAACAGGCACACGGACCAATAGAATAATATTGAAAACCCAGAAATAAACCCACAAATTTATAGACAGATTATTTTTGATAAAGAATCGAAAAATATACAGTAGGGAAAAGAAAGCATCTTCAGTAAATGGTGCTGGGAAAACTGGAAAACCACATGCAAAAGGCTGAATGTGTACTGTGATATCTCACCATATACCAAAATTAACTCAAAATGGATTAAAGACCTCCAAATAAGAAATGAAATAATAAATCACATAGAAGAAAACATTGGCACTAAACTTATGGACCTGGGATTAAGTGAGGACTTTATGAATCTGACTTCAATGGCAAGGGAAGTAAAAGCACAAATAAACAAATGGGACCTTATTAAGCTAAAAAACTTCTGCACTGCAAAGGAAACCATCAACAAAGCAAAGAAGCAACCAACCAACAGGGAAAAAATATTTGCAAACAATGCCTCTGATAAGGAGCTAATATCAAAAATATATAAAGAACTTGTATGACTCACCAAGAAAAAAACAAGCAATCCAATTAAAAAATGGGCAGATGACCTTAACAGACACTTCTCTCAGGAAGGCATACATATGACCAACAGATATATGAAAAACTGCTTCACATCACTAGCAATTAGGGAGATACAAATAAAAACCACAATGAGATACCATCTTACACCTGTTAGAATGGCTATAAGCAACAAGACAAGGTATAACAAGTGCTGGAGAGGCTGTGGACAAAAAGGAACCCTCATACACTGCTGGTGGGAATGTAAACTGGTATAACCACTATGGAAGGCTGTATGGAGATTCCTCAAAAAATTACGAATGGAATTACCATATGACCCAGCCATCCCTCTACTGGGCATCTACCCAAAAAACTTGAAAACCTTGATCTTTAAAGATGCTTGTACCCGCATGTTCATCGCAGCACTGTTCACAGTGGCCAGAACATGGAAACAACCAAAATGCCCTTTGATAGACAACTGGATAAAGAAGATGTGGTACATTTACACAATGGAATACTACTCAGCAATAAGAAATGATGAAATACAGTCATTTGTGGCAACATGGATGGATCTAGAGACCATCTTATTAAGTGAAATAAGTCAAACCTAAAAAGTCAGGAAACATATGACCTCACTTATAGGTGGAATATAAAAGTGAAGGTAACAAAGGCACAGAGACCTATGGACACACACAATAGCTTGGTGATTGACAGAGGGAAGGGGAGGAGGGGGGAGGGAGAGTGGGAGGGGAGGCAGGAGAGGACACCAGCATTATAGACACACTCAATGGTTTGGTGGTTACCAGGAGAGGGGGTGGGGGGAGAGTTGTGTGGGGAGGTGGGAGTGGGCACCAGATATAAGGTGATGGAAGGGGAACTGATACTGAGTGATAGGCACATAATACGATGCATGAATTATGTTATGTGGACTTGTACATCTGTAAACTATCTAATTGTTACCAACCAATGTAACCTCATTAAATTTAACAATTAAAAAAAATGAATTAATGAATAAATTGTGATGTTTTCAAAAATAAAACATTACAGCAGTTAAAATAAAAAAATAAAAACAAACAAACAAAAAACTGTAGTTTCACCTCTTTATGTTTGGCATTATAAAAGTAGACTTTAAGCTTTAAAAACTAAGACTTAAAAATATTATGTGGGGAAGCCGGGATGGCTCAGTGGGTCAAGCACTCACTTTGCAGCCCAGGGGACGAAGAATTGAATCCTGACCCTGGCCCTTGCAGACTCATATGCTGAACTGGGGAGTGCCCTTAGTTCGGTTCTCACCGGGGCAAGATCCAGGCCCAGTTCCTGCCCTGTGCAGCCCTGCACCCACCCGTGGAATAAAACTATGTGGAAAAACCAATGATGTACAACTATGGAGACTGTTTGGGGCACTCCCCCTTCTCTCTGTTTCTGTATCTCTCTCTCACTCTCTCTGTCAAAAACAATTTAAAAAATTAATAAAAAAATATTATGTTTGTGTAAAGCACCAACAATGAATAACAAAGCTACCAGTTAGCATACAGGCAAAGCAAAAACTAACATTATATCAGTACTGATGCTGCTGCATCTGATCAAGGCCACTCACTGACATGTGAACCCCACAACCCACTACAGTGCATTTAGCTTGTAAGAGTCAGAAGTACAATGGATTTCTAGTACGTTCAGTGGTGGGGGATCAGTTTGCCACCTGTCCTTGCTAAGGAAACAATGATGTGACTAAAATATGAGACTCCAAATCATAGTAAGCAGTAAGAATACATTTGCAACATCTCTTACTAGCAATGTTCTCTCTGAGCAAGGAGCCTGGTCCTACAATAGGTAAAGAAAACTTTGCTATGATCAAAAATTAAGAAAACAAAAAAACCACACCTCAAAAAATAATAGTAAAACCACACTATAACAAAACAACCTAAATTTACTGCAAAAGAACATGAAAAAGGGTACAAATGAATAACACTAATTTATTGCATATAAAATACAAAAATAAATGACATTAATACATACATCAATACTTACAAAATATTACATGAGCAGTAAAGAAATCTGTACGGCATACTACACTGAACACTCTAATGCAGTGGCCAGTCCACAAAAAATCATAAACATACACCAAAAAGATAAAATAAAGTGAACACCCATACTATCACCAGTCTGTATATGCTAATGTCCCACCAGAGAGTTCCACTGTAATAAAAAAAAATAGCTAACAGCTTGTTGAACTGAAATACGAGTCTGAAAATTCTGAATCAAACTGATTGTAGGGCAAAGAGAATCTCTATGGGTGGAATGATCATATAAATAACAGTAAGACTCACAGTCACTGCATCCCACAATCTTAACCTGATGGAAACAAGCAGCATGCTGAGTCCATTCAGTAGTACTTGTGCATGGAGACCCTCCTGGATCCCACATGGTGATAGTGCTTAATGATCGCCTTTTGAATTCCCTACTGCTGCAGACCAGCAAGCGGGTGGCATCTGATCATGGCTAGCTCAAGAAGCCTGGGCTTGACATGATAAAATAAATGAAACATCCTATTTTGTTACACTAGAAATTTTAGTGCATGCACTGATTAGCATAGGATCTTATGATAAACAACAAGTGTTTAGTTTTTTTACAAAAAATAGGACAAAATTGATATTTATATTAAAAGGACTGGATGGTCAAGAAATAAAAAAATATATATACAGTACTGTCCTGTTTAAAACGGTACATATTGTCTGCTTATCATTGGCTCAGAAGCAGCAACAGCTGATCCTGAGTTTGATAACATCAACACATCAGCAGCCTTTCTACATTTTGTAGTATTATAACAAGCTATTTGGGGATCAAAAAAGTTGACTACTACAAGATTATCATAATTCTTTCTTAAGAAACAGATTAGTTATAATTTCATGTGATGTACTGATAATTTATAATGCAATTTTAGCTAAAACAAATTAATAAAAAGACCATGTTACATATACATAGATAATAGCTGAATGCATAATAACGTATCAAAGATCTAGTAATGTACATCTTAAAAAATTTTGAGAGAAAGCTGGGATGGCTCAGGGGGTTAAGCACTCCCTTTGAAGCCCCGGGGACCAAGGATCAAATCCCGGCCCTGGCCCATGCAGACCCATATGCTGAACTGGGGTGTGCCCTCAGTTCAGTTCTTGCCGGGACCTATGTGGGAGGCCCCACATAAAGACCTATGTGGGCTCCCAGCCAAGTTCCTACCCTGTGCAGCCCTGTGCCCAGCTATGGAATAAAACTATATGGAAAACTGATGTCAACTATGGAGACTGCTCTGGGTCCTCACCTTTCTCTCTGTCTCTCTCTGTCTCTGTTTCTGTGTCAAAAATCAATAAAATAAATCTTTTTTTATTTTTTTTAACTTAAAAATAATTTTTTTTATTGTTTTTGATGGAGAGAGAGAGAGAGAGAGAGAAAGAGAGACAGTGACAGAGACAGAGTGAGAACTGAACTGGGGGAACTCCCCAGTTCAGCACATGGGTCTGCACGGGCCAGGGCCAGGACTCGATCCTGTGTCCCCGGCGCTGCAAAGTGAGCGATTAACCCACTGAGCCATCCTGGCTTCCCCAATAAAATAAATAATAAAATAAATAAACAAACAAACAAATAAATAAATAAATAAATAAATTTTGAAGGCTATTTTAGTTTCAACACTTTTAAAATATATAATATAAAATTTAATATAAATATTAATTATAGAATTATATTTTCAAAGCTGGTAAAATATTTCTCTAAGGATGGTGATGAAAAAAAAAGGAAGAACCAAATATTTATTTTATAAAACATTAATATCAGAAAATTTAGGTTCACAGAGAATAACAGGAAAGTGAAAAAAATAAACAATAAGATATCCCTATTTTATAATAGGTCTGATAATTAAGTTTGCAAACTCATCCCAGAAAATGTGCTCCGTACCTTATAGCTGAATATCACTATGGTCACCTTTGAAGTACTCCCCTTGGGAAGCTATGCACCAACAGCAACGCCTAGTCCACCCTTCAAAGCAATTTTGGAACTCTTTCTGGAATGGTTATGAGAGCCATCATCATATCGCTCTTGATATCCTGAATGTCATGAAAGTGTCTTCTTTTCAATATTTTCTGTGCCTTTGGGTACAGAAAAAAGGCATTGGGGGCCAGTTTAGGTGAGTAGGAAGGGTATTTCAATACAGTTATGTGTTTGCTGGCCATAAACTTTCTTACAGAGAGTGCCTTGTGAACTGGTGAATTATAATGCAAGATCCATGAGTAGTTGGCAAAACATTTAGGTGATTTTTGCCCAATTTTTAATGTAGTCTGTCAAATTGGTACAAATTTATAATGAACAATTCATCTAATATATATATATCAACATCATGTTGACTCCAGAATTGGATTGGTGAAATTTTTTGGTCGAGGAGAATTGGCTGACTCCCATTGTGCACTTTGATGCTTTGTTTCAGGGTCATATTGAAACACCCATGTTTCATCACCAGTGATAATGTGACCCGAAAAATTATCTTGCCTCTCCAATGGGTCTTGCCAAACTTCTACTATCCTTTGCTTTTGTTCATCAGTGAGCTTTTTTGATATCTATTTGCATATTTCTTTTTGATACCAAATTTTCTAGGTAAATATTTTTCTGTTTATCTATGTTGACTTGATATGCGAAGTTTCTCAGAGTCAGGTGACAATTTTGATGCATAATTTGACAAATTTTTGCAATGTTTTTGTCAGTTCTGCTTCTTACTGGCTGCTTTGTCTCTCTTCATCAGTGACGTTATGTCTTCCTCCCCGGTGGGGGAAGGGGGGGTTGTTTAATCTGTTTGTACACTGCTGTTTTTTTACTTTATTTTTCTTTATAGCATTATGCTTATCAACTCAGACTAACATGTACTTGATTTTATTTCCAATCTTGGTAAGTTTAACAAGAAATTTAATGTTTGTTCATTGCTCTAATTCAAGCTCTAACATTCTTGCCACAGCACACAAATACAACAATAATGTACACCACTCAGCTAGGCACCACCACATGTTGACACAAACACAGCTCAGAGACACTGGTATACCAAGGTTATGAAACTTTATCAAGTTGTTGGTACAGTGCTGTCAGCATAAGCACAGTATGGCAAGTTCACAAACTTAATTGTTAGACCTCATATACCAGTTAATGAACTCTGGAGGCATATGATTGTACAAATTAATAAATGAACAAATAATGTCATGTGTTACATGAACTGTGTAAGAACATAGACACTATCATTCAGTGTTTCATGATCATATCTAATGGAAGAACATGACAGACAATAAACACTCATCTAAATTTCTAAGAAGATAAATGGTGGATCATTGAGTAGCTAGACACTAACTTAATTTCCTCCTAATCTCTGATAAAATTAGATGAGGAAAGGTCAAGTTCATGAACTTTTCAAGGAAAGGTCAAAATCATGGTTAGTTAATTCATTTATGAAACTTTTTAATGCTGGGTAAATTATTTGAACATACTTTTCAAATGAGACAATGACCTATCAATGAGAAATATAGGGAAGCCGGGATGGCTCAGTGGGTTAAGCACTCACATTGCAGCGCCGGGGACCAAGGATTGAATCCCGGCCCCGGCCCGTGCGGAACCATATGGTGAACTGGGGAATTCCCCCAGTTCAGTTCTCTCTCTGTCTCTGTCTCTGTATCTGTATCTGTATCTCTCTCTCCCTGTCAAAAATTAATAAAATAAATAAATAAAACTTAAAAAAATATATACTCATAAAAAATAAATAATAAAAGTTTTAAGAAAAAAATAAACAACATAGATATAAACTCTGTATTTTATGTTTTATTTCATTCATTCATTCATTCATTCACAAGAGAAAAAATATTTTAATACATGTGCATGGGAATTCACGTAAGAGTGAACATCCCCAAAACAGTGAGGCAGCATGAGACAACATTGAGTATATGTGACAGCTTTGGACCAAGGAGAACAAGAATGTGGTGTTAGAATTCAAAAGTGAGAAAAGGGTCATTTACAGGTAGTTGAGTAAGAGCTGGAACATTCTTAGCAGCAAACTCTTGCTAGGCAACTAAAACAATGGGACACAGGGCTTATCTAGGTTAATTAGCCCCATCTTGAAACCCTCCCATGTATCACATAGTTAATTAAATTAGAATAAGGCGACCATGCTTATATCTTACTTCTGAAGCAGATTTTTCTGTGTTTTATTTTACTTTATTCAAACATATTTGATTGCAAGTTACCAAATGTATTCTAAACCTGGTAATAAGACACAACTTCAATTTAGAGTAATTCCAGATTTTGTATTTATAATTTGAAGAAACACAATCTACTGTAGTTTATTCAATTCAGTAATAACTTATAATTTAAGTTTTCTGGTATCTCACAAAGCATTTTTATCACTTTAAGTCAGTTTATATATCTAAACTTCAACAATCAAACAATGCTATTAGTAATAATTATAAAATAAAATCTATTGAAAGCTCTTACTTGAATGTTTCATAAGTAATGTTAAATGTGTTTAGCTTATTTACTAAATATAATAGATTATTATGACCAAATAAATTTGAAAATTCTTTTATATTTTTTTACATTTTGTATAAGGTTGATAAATATTGCTCTACATTGCAATGAAACTGAATTGAAAGCAGGTTGTTAGAAATATAATTTATTTAATGTTTTTTTTTCCTTTTCTTGTTTCTCCCAAAAGTGTTTATTTATAAATCTAGACATCCATCCACACAAGCCTATGTCAAAAACAACAATTATTTAAGTCTAAAATTTAAAAATTTATATTAAGAAATTCTGATAAAGTCAGAATTGTATAGTCTCATTTGTGCTTATTTATATGTAATTCTCAATGTGAGAAAAAAATTTTCAGACAAAATATTTGGAATAACAATATTAGTTAATAAAACACATTTGCAAAAAATGGTTATTCACATATTTCATCCATTTATTAATGTCCATCTTCTCTTAAAAATAAATTAAATCAGTAGGCATTTTATTTGTATTTAATATTATTTACTCAAAATGTTTTTATTCTAATATTTGCTAAAGATAATATTACATAGTATATAATATTGTAATAAACTTATATTAATATACCTTAGTAACTATAGTAAAATATCATGATAACATTTCTCAAAAAATAAAGTTTATTGGATTGATTTATTTAAAAAATTAAAATAGGGAGATCAAAGATGGTGGCATGAGAGGAGAATGCTGATAACTGCCTGGGAAGGGTCTTGTAAACACAGGGAAATCCACAGGGGAAACCCTGAGAAGAAACCTCAACTAAGAGAACCACACAATGCAGAACAACACACAAAGGTTAGAGAAAAAAGGGGAGAGCGGGAGAGGGAAAAGGAAGCAGCGGTTCGGGGACAGAGACTCGAAGCGCGGACCGGGGCTGGCAAAAATAAAGGGGGATTGGAGACTACGGTCAAAGTGGAGCTAGATAGAGGGCGGGCTGGAAGCCGAGACCTAGGGAGCGTGGAATCCCCACAAGACTGTAGACAATTTAACATCTGAACTCAAGGGACAGCACACAGTGCCCTAATCAGATCACAGAGCCTAAAGTGGAACAGAGACTGTGGAGCAGGGCAGCTGCACTTCCCGGCGGGCGGGGTGAAAGCAGAACACCAGGCCACAACAGCTCAGCACCCCTGATTTACGGAGGAGATTGACTGTGAGGGAGCGCCTTCTGAAGACAGGGCTCTTGGAGTGAGGGCTGGGGCTTGAGTGGGCATAGCTGCATTAGACGTGCTTAGAGTGAATCCGGTGATCTCAACAGAGCCGGGAGCATAAAGCAGCTGCCGCCCAAGCTACGGCCTGTGTACACAGGGCTTTCGGCGCCCCGCCCAATCGGCCACTGCGGCACTGCTGTGTGCACACACCCGGGCTCTCAGCGCCCCACCCACCAGGTCACCACAGCGCCGCTGCCAGCGCACAAGCGCAACTGGGCTTTCAGTGCGCCGCCCAACGGGTCGTCCCAACAACACTGCTTGCTTGCCAGCGCGCAATTGGGCTTTTGGTGCCCCACTCACCAGGCCGCTGCGGCACCACTGCCAGCGCGCAAGTGCGCAACTGGGCTTTCAGCCCACCGCCCACGGGGCAGCTGCACATCGCTGCGTGCACGCACCCAGGCTTTCGGCACCCCACACACCGGGCCACCTCGGCACCACTGCCTGCTCAATAGCGCGCTACAGGGCTTTTGATGCCCTGCCCAACAGGCCGCCACAGCATTGCTGCCTGCTCATGAGCGCGTAACTGGACATTTGGCATCCCACCCACCGGGCCTCTGGGGCGTTGCAGCCCGCGCGCGCAACTGGGCTGCCGACCAGGACAACGCGGTGTCATTCCCGGCGCGCAGGACAGCGCGGCCGACCTGGGCCTCTGCCAAGCCCCAGCCCATCCAAGTGCTGCCCTGTGGGCGTGGCTTACAGACACGACTGAAAGAGGGGCAGCCAGGCGGAGGAAAGAAAGACCAGCATTACTGCGCCCACCCGCACTGAATCACCATCCCCCCTGTTGAAAGAGGAATCTGCTATTGTGTCTCAGGTCCGCCCTAGCTCCTACTCACATGCCCCCAACCCTGGTCACACCTTTACTACCCTGCTATCTAACAGCTAAGATAGCAACCTGAAGTGCCCAGGACACAGAAGCGGTCTGCTTCCCCCAACCCTCTCACAAAATCTCCTTCTCCCACAACTGAGCCCAAAAGAAAAAATAAAGAGAAGCCCATCTGATAGGCAAACCCCCAGAGGGAAAACAGACTCATGCCTAAAGCAAAAAGAACCACATCAAACACAATGCACACCTCAGAATCCAAAGTCCTTCCAGAAGATCAAGGGCATTCTTTAGTAAAGGAGCTTGCACACTTGGAATCAAATCTAAGTGAAACAGAATTCAGGGCTGCATTTATCAAGACACTCAGAGAGCTCGCTCAGTGCTGGCAAAGTACACAGACACAGTTAAATGACCTCAACAAGAAATTTTCTGAGCAAAATGAGTACTTTACCAACAAAATTGAGAAGCTAGAGCAGAACCAAAAGGAACTACTTGAAATGAAAGGCATCTTGGGAGAGCTGAAAAAAGAACTGACCAGCATAGGAAACAGGGCTGACCAGCTAGAGGGAAGGATGAGTGAAATTGAAGATACGAACATGGAAATGTCACAGAGGGAAGAAGAAAGGGAAAGGAAAATCAAGAGACATGAAAGAGCCCTACAAGAACTTTCTGACTCCATCAGAAAGAACAATATTAGAATAATAGGGGTACCAGAAGGAAGCGAGATGAAATCTTCTCAGAGTATAGTACTAAAACAAATAGTGGATGAAAATTTCCCTAAACTGTGGGAGGAAGTACAGCCCCAAATCCAAGAGGAAAGCAGAAGCCCTAACTACCTAGACCCTAGCAGATCTTCTCCAAGGCACATTGTTCTGAAGATGACAAAAATCAATGACAAAGAAAAAATCCTCAAGGCTGCCAGGGAAAAACAAAACATAACTTTCAAAGGAAAACCTATCAGGTTGTCACCAGACTTATCAGCAGAAACTCTGCAAGCCAGGAGGGAGTGGAGCCCAATCTT
>PVKE010022662.1:0-25368 GCA_004027555.1 Craseonycteris thonglongyai | reverse complement strand
GCTGTCTTAGCTGTTAGATAGCAGGGTAGTAAAGGTGTGGCCAGGGGTGGGGTCATGTGAGTAGGAGCTAGGGCGGGCCTGAGACACAATAGCAGATTCCTCTTTCAGCAGGGGGGCTGGTGGTTCAGTGTGGGCGGGGCACAGGAGCTCTGGTCTTTCCTCCTCCTGGCTGCCCCTCCTTCAATCGTATCTGTAAGGCCCGCCCTCAGGGCAGGACTTGGATGGGCTGGGTCTTGGCAGAGGCCCTGGTCGGCCGCGCAGTCCCACACACAAGCAATGACACCGCGGAGACCCGGGAGGCAGCCCAGTTGCGCGCGGTCCGCAACGCCCCAGAGGCCCGGTGGGCAGGACGCCAAAAGCCCAGCTGCGTGCTCGCGAGCAGGCAGCGGCGCTGCAGCGGCCCGGTGGGCAGGGCGCCGAAAGCCGGTCCTGGGCACAGGGAGCGGTGCTGCGGCAGCCTGGCGAGCAGTGTGCCAAAAGCTCTGTAGCGCACTGGCGAGCAGGCAGCGGTGCTGCGGGTTGGCCCTGTGGGCGGGACACCGAGAGCCCAGCCGCGCACTTCCGCGCAGGCAGAGTCGCCGCAGCGGCCTGGTGAGCGGGGCACCAAAAGCCCAATTGCGCGCTGGGAAGCAGGCAGCAGTGTCGCTGTGGCCCGGTGGGCGGGGCACCGAAAGCCCAGTTGCACGCTGGCAGCGGTGTCACTGCGGCCCGGTGGGTGGGGCGCCGAAAGCCCTGTGCACACTGGCCGTAACTCGGGCGGCAGCCACTCTACGCTCCCGGCTCTGCCGCGACCGCCGGATTCACTCTAAGCACGTCCAGTGCAGCTATGCCCACTCAAGCCCCAGCCCTCACTCCAAGAGCCCCGTCCTCTGAAGGCGCTGCTTCACAGTCAACCTCCTCCATAAATCAGGGGTGCTGAGCTGTTGTGGGCTGGTGCCCTGCTCTCACCCCGCCCGCCGGGAAGTGCAGCCGCCCTGCTCCACAGTCCCTGTTCCACTTTAGGCTCTGTGATCTGATTCGGGCACCGCGTGCTGTCCCTTGAGTTCGGATGTTAAATTGTCCACAGTCTTGTGGGGCTTCCACGTTCCCTAGGTCTCGGCTTCCAGACAGCCCTCAATCCAGCTCCACTTTGACAGTAGTCCCCCAACCCCCCTTTGTTTTTGCCAGCCCCGGGCCGCACTCCAAGTCTCTGTCCCCGAACCGCTGCTTCCCTTTACCTCTCCCGTTCTCCCTTTTTTTCTCTAACCTTTGTGTTGTTCTGCGTTGTGTGGTTCTCTTAGTTGAGGTTTCTTCTCAGGGTTTCCCCTGTGGATTCCCCTCTGTTCACAAGGCCCTTCCCAGGCAGTTATCGGCGTTCTCCTCTCATGCCGCCATCTTGGATCCTCTCCTTTTTTTTTTTAAAGATTTGTTTTTATTGTTTTTGACAGAGAGAGAGAGAGAGAGAGAGATACAGAGACAGAGACAGGGAGAAAGGGGAGGGCCCAGAACAGACTCCATAGTTGCACATCATTGGTTTTTCCACATAGTTTCATTCCACAGGTGAGCTTGGGGCTGCACGGGGCAGGAACTGGGCTGGGGTCTTGCCCCGGTGAGAGCCGAACTGGGGGCACTCCCCTGTTCAGTATATAGGTCCACACGGGCCGGGGCCAGGACTCAATCCACGGTCCCCGGGGCTGCAAAGTGAGCGCTTAACCCACTGAGCCATACTGGCTTCTCTATTAATTCTTCTTGCGATGCTACTATGAGTATTTAACTAAAGGTTAAAGTTGATTTCTTAACCTCTGCCAGACTGGTAAAGAAACCTTGAATACTCACATTTGCTTTCTCTCATCATATAATATATATGATGCAGAATAGTATTTAAATAATATTCTTTTTATTAATACCATAAACTACATACTGTTATTTACATACATACTATTTATTTGAATTCACATAATGCTTCCACTGAATATTATTGTAATTCTTTTGCTCAGACCATCTACTGAATCATTTTCTTTCTCCTTTAAATCCTTTAGAAGTACTTGTACAGATCTCTGGGTAGTAAACTCAGCTTCTGTTTATATGTATATTCTTTTCACCTCTGTTTTTAAAAGATAGTTTTACTGAATGAAAAATTTAAGATTGATGATTATTTTCTCTCAGCACATTAGGGTATTATTCTACTGTTATTTGGCTTCCTTTATTGCTGTTGAGGAATCTAATGTCATTTCATTTATGTGTTCTTAATGGCTGATTCTAAAATTTTTCTTGGTTCTCAGTATTCTGTGGTTTCACTGCTTATATATAAGCATGGGTTTATTTTTATTTTTTCTTTTAGAGCTACAATGTATTTCTTTAATTAGTTTTTTATTGAGATGCAATGTGATTTCTTTTTATTTTTCCTTCTTGAGATACAATGTACTTTCCACTCTCATTAAGTGATCAGAATCCCCTTACTGAGATAGGGATGAGGTGTTATTCTGTTTAGATTTCAAAAGGGTAGTTTTTAAAAATTGTTTTTGACAGAGAGAGACAGAGACAGAGAGAAGGGGGAGGGCCCAGAGCAGTGTCCATAGTTGTACATCATTAGTTTTCAATGTGGTTTTATTCCACACAGGTGGGTGGGGGCCACGCAGGGCTGGGAGCCAAACCTAGTGCCTCCCACATGGGAAGCTTGTCCTAGCAAGGGCCAAACTGGGGCCACACCCCAGTTCATCACAGGGGTCCACATAGGCTGGTGTTGGGATTCGATCCTTAGTCCCTGGGGCCGCAAAGAGAGTGTTTAACTGGCTGAGCCATTCCAGCATCCCAAACAAAGGTAATTTTTAAAGAGTAGGGGCTACTGGTCAAAGTTTGGTAGCTAATAAAAAGAAACAAATAGTGTATCTACTTTTGGCATTACGGGTGTACCAGTGCTCTGAGGGCTCTTCCACTGAAGGTCTACTGATACTCTGCATAGAGTACACTATTTGAAATACTGCTGGTCTCGGAAGAGGCAAAGGAGATCTCCAAGGACAGCCCACCCTTCCTCCTCCCCTCATCCCCTATACCCTCCAAAAGAAAATACATTTGAGCTGGGGTCTGAGAAAGAAATATGGAGTTGAGGGTAGAACAGTAGGCAGCTAGGTCAGAAAGAATGAAGCAAATAAATTTTGCTTGGTATCTCAATAGAGTTTGCTATACAAATGATGAATATCATTTGAATGAATATGTGGAGAAATTAAACTAAATTTCTTAGAGTTTTGGATTTATGGGTTATGGATTTTTTCAATTGAATTTGTTCAGATATTCTTATTCTTTTATATTTTTAAAATTTGCTTAATACTCTTAGATTATTAAAGCTAAATGTCTGGTAAGATCAAGACAGGAGACATCTATAAATTGATTTATTCACTCTAAGGATTCTGAAAAGTAATGCTTGGTTAGAACTCATTTTATAGATTTATTTTTTTTCCTCCTTGTTATAGTCCTTATTTACCAATCTCCTGGTTAAAGGAAATATGTTACAAATACTTCTGAAGCACAGTTCAGAAACAAATTTTTAACCAATAAGTCTTGTTTATTATGTTCTAGTGACATTTAAAGGACCTATTGGCAAAAGTAAGGAATTAGAGATGAAAGTAGACTTAACTCAAATGTTTACATGATTGGATCTATATATCTTATTTTCTGCTACTCAAGATCTTTGGTATTTTAGAATTGGAAGAAATGTTAGCGTTCATGTAACCCTAATTTTACTGTTGAGGAAATGAGACACAGAGAAGTTAATTAACCTGTCAGTGGTCACACAATTGGTAGCTGATCTAGGTCCACAAAAACACCCTGATTTCCAATTTTCAAACTCCACAAGAATAATAACTGATTAATGATTAGGGCAGGATGTCTATTGTACTGAGTGTACCTCTCATTTACTACCAGTCATATCACATTTCTCCTATGTCCTCAGCTCTTTCTCTATAGCTTAGAAATATAAGACATTTATCTTCCGTTGTGGACAGTACGTGTTGCTAGTTGTCCTGAACACTAATTGATTGTGAAGAGATTGATTAAAAACAAAAACCAAAACCAGTGTTTTCTTATTTCCAAGATGCATATATTTTTCATGTTTAAACATTTCCTAAAGAGAAATGCCTTACAATTGATAAATACATTTGATGCACTGGGTGCCATCCTCCCCCTGCCACTGAAAAGCAGCTCGTAAATTGATGATTTATCTGAAAATTGATGACATTTAGAAAGCTAGAAAAGATGGTCTATGCCATATGCTTGTTCATTTGCTAACCACACTCTGAAGCCAGGTAAGCCTAGTATAGTGTCTGCACATAGTAGGTATAAAAAAATATTTATTGAGTGAA
Source organism: Craseonycteris thonglongyai (assembly GCA_004027555.1). NCBI lineage: Eukaryota > Metazoa > Chordata > Mammalia > Chiroptera > Craseonycteridae > Craseonycteris > Craseonycteris thonglongyai. The sequence goes on along the minus strand of PVKE010022662.1, from coordinate 21,031 downwards.
TATGTGAATATATAAAGGTATAATTCAAAGAGAACATGTTCTCCTCCTTCACATTTATCTTTCTTCCTTCAGACATACTTGTGATTACCCAGTTAATAAACTGTTTTTAGAAAACAGGAGAAAAATGGATTTTATCATGGGAACTAGTGTAGTAATTTATTTGCTTTATATATATTTTTTAATGTGATGTAGTGTTTCTGGAGAAACATTATTGACAGAGTAACTGCCAGGTAAGTTTAAAAATGTTGAGGAAGTATGCTGTCAATAATTAATGTCATGCTAATTATACATTCAAACTAGACTTTTTAGCCCTCAAAATGAAACATGCTTATTAGAGAGTTGGGTGACCTGCTCTGGCCCTGAACACTGGAGAAATCGTAAGTTCTTTCATAGTGACTGAGCTGAATACTTATTTCTAGTGGTAATGATTAAGGCTGTAGGGCTGGTCTTTAGATGGAAGCAGACAGGAGAGTGAATGTGCACGAGTTTTGAAATCAGATGAGGTTCAGTTGAAACCTGAACTCAGACACTTAAGTTGAGTGAACTTTAGCAAGTTAAACAGCCTCTCTGAGGTCCCAGTTTACTTATCTGTGAAATCCAGGTAGAAATATGGATTTTAAAGGATTGGTATGAGAATTCAATGGGGTAACAAATACAATGTCATTTTTTTTTTTTTTTTTTAACGAGCCTGTGCAGCAGGTGTGCTCCACATTCCATCTGGTCAGGATTTTCTTCTTTTCTTCTTTCTTTTCTCCTCTCCGCTTCTCTTCGCTTCTCTTCACTTCTCTTCGCTTCTCTTCGCTTCGCTTCTTTTCTCTTTCCTCCCTCCCTCCCTTTCTTCCTTTTTTTTTAGATTTATTTTTGTGGTTTTTTTTGACAGAGAGAGACAGAGAGGGGCAGAGAGAAGGGGAGGGCCCAGAGCAGTCTCCATAGTTGCATGTCATTAGTTTTCTACATAGTTTCATTCCACACACAGGGTGGGTGTGGGGCCATGCAAGGCAGGAACCAGGCTAGGGGCTTCCCACATGGGAAGCATGCCTGGGTGAGAACCAATCTGGGGGAACACCTCAGCTCAGCATATGGGCCTACACGGGCTGAGGCTGGGATTTGATCCTTGGACCCAGGGGCTGCAAGATGAGCGCTCAACCCACTGAGCCATCCCGGCACCCCCCAGTGTCCTTTGTAAAAACAAAACAAAACAAAACAAAAACAAAGCAAAAAACACTATTATTCTTTACTTCCTCATCTCCCACTTTAGGTAACTTCTGACTTCAGGCAGAAATACCCACTCCTCAAAATATTGGGGTAGTATTGCTTCAGTCCTTGAGTATTCTGCCTTCATAAATACACTGTATATTCTACCTCTTTAACAAGTGAGAGTCTTTTGTCATTAGAACAGTTTTCCTATCTTTGAGATTTGTGAATGACTGATGATTTTTGCAGTATCCTTATAGACCAACAATACTATTTGCTTACTATATGTTAGATTTGCTTAAATATTTAATATCTGTGTATTCACAAACTTGATGTTCTGAATTATATACATATATAAGAACTTACAGCTTTTATGATATATATACTATTAAAACAAATAACTATCATATGTTTATGATTCACCTAAAATCATCTTATGTACCACTGTTCATAGGCACAGAGTATCAATACAAGAGTCCAAAACTATTCTAGGTGTTCTATGTAGAAAGAGATTTAATACAGGGAATTGGATGCTTACGAACCACGGGAAGTGTTGAAGGACTATAACCATGAGGATGAGCCTTCAGGATTGAATCCCATAACACTGTAGAACTGCCCTGCAAAGGATATTTTAATCTGTGTTTTATTAGTTATTAGAATTATAAGACAGTAGTTTCTAAAGTATCTATACTAAATCTTCATTATTACTAGAAAAATAACACTTGTGATTAAAAAAATCCTATTGCTGGTAAATCAGAAATGGCATCTGTATTTATGAAGGACAACTTATTCATTGTTTTTTTGTTTTTTTTTTCTCCACCTATAACTGGTCTGCTTCATGTTTATCTTAAATGTTTAATTGATTTTTTTTAATGTTTTTTTTTCTTCTGATCTTTGTATATTCATTTTTAAATGGTTATAAGCAAAATGTTGTGACTTGTTTTTCAATTGATTATTTTTCATATTCACATTATATAACCCATTTTACTATATTATTATATATCATATATAAATATAAACTATTACTTTTTTTTTGAACCTCATATAAAATTTCATTTTTGGTTTTAAATTTATTGGGGTGACATTAATTGATATCAATTACATTGTTTCCAGGTGTACAATTCTACATTACATTGTCTATACATTGCATTATGTGCTCACCACCCAGAATCAGCTCACTTTCCATCACTGTATGTTTGATTCCCCCTCCCTACTCCCCCCAGCCATCGCTCCCACCCACCTTCCCCCTTACCCTCAGGTAAACACTAAACTATTGACTGTGTCTATGAGTCTTTGTTGCTTTGTTCCTTTCAGTTTTAAATTCCATCTATAAGTGAGGTCATATGTTTCTTGATTCTTTCATTCTGGTTTATTGCACTTAATAAGATGTTTTCAAGGTAAACTATTACTTTTTTAAAAGATTTATTTTATTGTTTTTGACGGAGAGACAGAGAGAAGGGGGAGGGCCCAGAGCAATCTCCATGGTTGTATGTCATTGGTTTTCAACATAGTTTCATTCCACACAGGTGGGTGGGGGGCTGTGTGTATATGTGGGTAACTGGGCTGGGAGCCTCCCACATGGGAGGCACACCCCGTGAGCTTGGGATTAAACCAGGGGCCTCCCACATAGAAAGCTTGCTCCAGCAAGAACCAAACTGGGCCACACCCCAGTTCAGCAAATCATCCCCCATGGGCCAGGATGGGGATTTAATCCTAGGAACCCAGGGCTGCAGGATGAGTGCTTAACCCATCTGGCATTCCCATAAACTATTACTTTCATAACCATAGAATTAAGAAAAAGTGAATATAAAAGTCAACTGTATTATAAAAATCGATGTATAGAACTTCACACATATCCCTTTGAATTTTTTATTTTATATACATCTATTTTATTGTTTTGAAAGAAGGTGAGTGAGAGAGAGAGAGGGAAAGGGGAGGGCCCAGAGAAGTCTCCATAGTTGCACATCATTAGCTGTGACATAGTTTCATTTCATACAGGTGGATGTGAGGCTGCCCAGGGCAGGAAGTGAACAGGGGCCTCCCACATGGGAGGCAAGAACGTTTGTCACCATCCCAGTGGTTACCAGTTTAGCATATGGGTTTGCACTGGCTGGCATCAGAATTCAATCACTGGATCTTGCAGTTGTAAAGCAAGTGCTCAACTGCTGAGCTATCCTGGCATCCCCATATTGAATTTTTAACAGCTTTATTGAGATACATGCACCCATTTAAAGTTTTTTTTTTTGATACATTCATAGAAGTGTACAATCATCACCAAAAATAGCTCTTGAATTTCATCATTTTATTTATTTATTTATTTATTTATTTTTTAAAGATTTATTTTTTATTGTTTTTGACAGAGACAGAGTGAAGGAGTGGGCTCAGAGCAGTCTCCATAGTTGTACATAATTAGTTTTCAACATGGTTTTGTTCCACACAGGTTGGTCAGGGTTGTGCAGGGTGGGAACTGGGCTGGGGGCCTCCCACATGGGAGGCATGCCCCCTCAAGCCAGGGGCCAAACTGGGGGACAATAACTGTACTGAGGGCCTCTTGCATTGGAAGCACACCCCAGTTCAGCATATGGGTCCACACAGGCTGGGACCAGGATTTGATCCTTGGTCCCCAGGGCTACAAAGTGAGTGCTCAACCTGCTGAGCCATCCCGCTTCCCCAACATCACTTTATTTTTAACTCATTTTTCTAAATATCATAATTCTGTCATTTAGATAGCTTATTCTTGAGGATACCAGGATGGCTCAGTGGGTTAAGTGCTTGCTTTGCAGCCCAGGGGACTGAGGATCAACTCCCAGCCCCAGCCCATGCAAACTCATATGTTGAACTGGGGGGGTGTCTCTATTTCAATTCTTGCCAGGGTGAGCTTCCCATTGGGAGGCCCCCGGTTCAGCCCCCAGCCTGTGGGGGTGTATCTTCCATGCAGGAGGCTACTGGCCCAGTCCCCACCCTGAGTGGCCCCCGCCCACCTGTGTGGAATGAAACCATGTCGAAAACTGATGACGTACAACTATGGAGACTGCTCTGGGCCCTCCCCTTTTCTCTGCCTCTGTCAAAAATAGTAAAGTACATCTTAAAAAAAAGATTGCGGGGAAGGCAGGATGGCTCAGTGGGTTAAGCACTCACTTTGCACATCCGGGGACTGAGGATTGAATCCTGGCTCCGGCCTGTGCGGACCCATGTGCTGAACTGGGGAGTTCCCTCAGTTCAGTTCTCTCTCTGTCTATGTATCTCTCTCTCTCTCTCTCTCTCTCTCTCTCTCTCTCTCTCTCTCTCTCTCTCTCTCTCCCTCTCTGTCAAAAACAATAAAATAAAAATATAAAAGTTAAAAAAAAAAAAAAAGATTGCTTATTCTTGCTCACATGGGTGTGCACGCTCTGTGCTCTAGTAAAACCGGACAAGACTGGTTTAAAACCATGGCCAGGTGGCGACAGATTGAGATCACTCTGTTCAGCAGCACTTTTTTTTAAGGTAGACTAATTTTAATGAGCTATAAAACCACTTCAACTATAATATCAATTGACACTAACCCAGACAGCATGAAGAATACAATAAGAATTTGGTCATCTAGTTAGTAACCTCAAAAGAAAAGGAGATAGTGCTGGCTGGCATAACTTGTTTTAAATGTAACCATTCTATTTTTTTCTAAGAGTTCACAAATTATGAGTCCTAGACTTTGGCTAATGACTGATATCAAATCTCCTGGCCTGCAATTTTAGCAGTGTATTCACTCCCCCTTTCTCTCTCTCTCTCCTTTTAAAGATAAGGATATATATATATATTTTTCATGTTGTCTCTGGCATCTCCTGGTTTAGTTGTTTTATTCACTGCTCTGATGTTTTCTGCACGGATGTAAAAGGGGCTACAAACTAATCCTGGAACTTAGGGGAGGCCAGCATGGTAAGCCATTCAGACTCAGAGACCAAAATTAACCATTAGGGATGGTCTGAACATAAAAATTCCTAAGTAAAAGTGGGTCATAGCTGGTAATTCACATCCTTGGCCCATAGCTTCCTTGACAAAGGTCAATCTTTACCTTAAGTGAGCCTGTCTATTGTATTTTTTGCATCTAAGATAACATACCCTTGAAATGTCTTCTGGACCTCTCAGGGCACAACCCATTGCACCAGAGCTTCAGTGAACAGAACCCCTTGTTGTTATCTTGTTCCCTGAATACCATCTCTATGTACTGTAAGTGTTAATTATTAACTATCCCATGCCCAGCAATATAATAAGAAGTATGAGGTCTGACCATTAAGTTTGCAAACTCATCCTAGAAAAGTGCTACATATCTCATTGCTGAATATCACTACAATCACCTTTGAAGTACTTCCCTTGGGAGGCTATGTACCAATGTCAGCACCTAGTTTCACCTTTCAATATTTTGTTTCAAAGAATTGTTTATATTTTTTAATTTTTACTTAATTTTTTTTTTAAGATTTATTTTATTGTTTTTTGATAGAGGCAAAGAGAGACAGAGAGAAGGGGGAGGGCCCAGAGCAGTCTCCATAGTTGTATGTTCATCAGTTTTCAACATGGTTTCCTTCCACAGAGGTGGGCGGGGGCCGTGCAGGCTGGGAACTGGGCTGGGGGCCTCCTGCATGGGAGGCACGCCCCCTCAAGCCAGGTGCCAAAAGTGGGGGGCGAGAACTGAACTGAGGGCCTCCCGCATGAGAAGTACACCCCAGTTCAGCATATGGGTCTGCACAGGTCAGGGGATTTGATCCTTGGTCCCTGGGGCTGCAAAGTGAGTGCTTCACCTGCTGAGCCATCCTGGCTTCCCCAAAGATTTGTTTTTATTTTTTTAAAACATGGGGAAGCCGGGATGGCTCAGTGGGTTAAGCGCTCACTTTACAGCCCTGAGGACCAAGGATTGAATCCTGGCCCCGGCCGTGTGGACCCATATGCTGAACTGGGGAGTGCCCCCAGTTCAGTTCTCACAGGGGTGAAGACCCTGGCCAGTTCCTACCCTGAGCAGCCCCAAGCCCACCTGTGGAATGAAACTATGTGGAAAAACCAATGATGTGCAACAATGGAGACTGTTCTGGGCCCTCCCCCTTCTCTCTGTCTCTGTCTCTCTTTTTCTGTCAAAAATAATAAAAATAAATCTTAAAAAAACCAAAGATTTATTTTCTTGTTTTTGACAGAGACAGACAGAGAGAGACAGAGAGAAGGGGGAGGGCCCAGAGCAGTCTCCATAGTTGTATATCATGAGTTTTCGACATGGTTTTATTCCACAGAGGAGGTCAGGGGCTACACAGGGCGGGAACAGGGTAGGGGCAACCCTCATTGGAGGCATGCTCCCATGAACTGGGGGCCAAACCTGGGGCCTCACACATGGAAAGTTTGCCCCAACAAGCCGAACTGGGGGCCATACCCCAGTTTAGCATATGGGTCTGTACCAGACAGGACCAGGATTCCATCCTCAGACCCTGGGGCTGCAAGGCAAGCGCTCAACCCACTGTGCCATTCCAGTTTCCCCTTCAAAGCAGTTTTGGAACTCTTTTTTCTGGAATGGCCATCAGAGCCATTGTCATATTACCCTTGATGTCCTGAATGTCATCAAAATGTCTTCCTTTCAATATTTCCTTTATTGTTGGTAAAGAAAAACGTCATTGGGGGCCAGATCAAGTAAGTAGGGAGGGTGTGCCAATAGTTATTGTTTGCTGGCTAATGGTGCATTATTGTAATGCAAGAGTCACGAGTTATTGGCAAAAAATTCAAGTTGTTTTCATCTAACTTTTTCATGCAGCCTTTTCAGCACTTCCAAATAGTCAACTTGGTTGACTGTTTGTCCAGTTGGTACAAATTCATAATGAACAATCCCTTTGAAATCAGACAGGTTAGCAACATTGTTTTGCCTCTTGCTTTGGACTGACAAAATTTTTTTGGTCGTGGATAATTGGCTGACTTACATTGTGCACTCAAATGCTTTGTTTCAGGGTCATATTGGTACATCCATGTTTCATCACTAATGTTAACATGGCCCAAGAGATTGTCTTGCCTCTCCAAAAGGTCTTTGCAAACATCGACTGTCCTTTGCTTTTGTTCATCAGTGAACTCCTTTAGGAACATTTTTGCACACACCTTTCTCATGCCAAGATTGTAAGTTAAGATTTTCCTGTTTCTCTAATGATGTTTACTTGGCCTGCTATGCTTTGCACAGTCAGTCAATGATTTTTATGCACACTTTGATGGATTTTTGCAATGTTTTTGTCAGTTCTGCTCAGTGATGCTTTCTCTCCCCTCAGAAAAATGTTGAATCCATTTGTTCACTGCTGTTTTCTTCATGGCATTATCCCCATAAACTTAGACTAACATGTCCCTGATTTCATTTCCACTCTTGCCAAGTTTAACAAGAAACTTAATGTTTGTTTGTTGCTCTAATTCAAGCTCTGACATTCTTGTGTTGGCACTCAAAAACACTCAACAACAATAATGAATGCCACTCAGCAAGACATCGCCACATGTCAACATGAACACAGCTGTGAGACACTCATATACCAAGATTATGAAACCTTACTGAGTAGTTTGTACAGTGCTGCCAATGAAAGTGCACGGTGGCAAGTTCATGAACTTAATTGGCAGACTCCGTGTGCATCTCTTCATTTGACTTTTTATTGAATCCCAGAGATTTCCCTGCTTTGCTTTCTCCCAGCCCCTTAATCTACAACTAATGGATTTCATATAACCTTTCTTATGTCTCCTCCTTTGATTCCAGTATATAAAATAAGCTGCAAAACTGCCATTTTCTGGAGCAGTTTCTTAACTTGTTGAAATGTTGCTTCCTAGCAAGTGTTGTCAGTTTGGCTCAAATAAACTCATTAAGGTTTTCTACCGGTTTGGATGTATCTTATATCAACACTGGCACATAATAGCTACTCTATGTATTTGTTGATTGAGTGAATGAATGCCTTTAACAAAGTTTTCTCATAGTGCTTTCATGACCACTTTGACTATTTATTTTGGCAATAAGGTCACCTGCTAACTTCTACCTCTCTATCAGCCCTTATCTTAAATGTCACTTCAGGAAGCCTTGCTGATTTCCTGCACTAGAGTAGGTGCTCCTGAGCTCTATACTCCCTTTCACACCACTCTTATTACTGATAAAAGCTCCATGATGGACATTTCCATGTTTATTTGCTGTGTTTACCTTTGTATCTCCATTTGTAAGCTCAGTGCTCATCACACAGTAGGTGCTTAATCAGCATGTGTTGAATAAATGGAGCAAATTGAGATATAATTTGCCTTTGAAGGCAACAACTCATTCAACATAGCCAGGTATTCTTTTACTACCCATTCACCTTTCTTGTAAGTCGTTGTCTTCTTCACTTAAAAAAACAACTTTATTGAGGCATAATTTACATATCCAAAAATTCATCCATTAAGTTCTCCTTACTTTGTTTTTTTCTGATTTCCTGTGTGAAGGTTATTATTTTCTTTGATGGATAAAATGGGAAGAAAATAGATGTGGAATTTAGTGAAACTTTGGATAGAGAATATGCTTCTAGAGCCCAATTTACTAGGGTTTATACCTGTTTTACTTTATTATTGTGATATAAGCAAATTAACCTCTTTAAGCCTTGGATTCTGATTTGTAAAACTGCACTAATAAGTGTTTCTTCGTTGGATACTCTAAGGATTGAATGAGATGGCATGCAAAAGATCTGATCGATCCACAGATCCATTGTAGAGGTAAGAACTCCAAAAATGTAGATTCCCTTCTTTCCCTCTGTCATGTATAACCTTGGACTCCCTAAACAGGAGGTCTGCTCTTTCACCATTATTGTTTTGTTCTGAGAATATTTTTTAAAAATATCCAACTTTCTTGCTTCCTTAATATTTATGAAAAGTCCTACTTTATTAGGAGATTTAGCTTTCCTGGCACCATTCTTACAGATTTTTGTCCCCTCCCCCTCTGCCTTTTTGTTCATCCTTCAGAATATGCTTTCTCTTCCCATCTTTTGAATATGCTAGTAGGCAAAACAAACCCCACCTGAGGTTAGAGAACAGTGGTTTCTTTAGTTGTCATTCTCTTTGTACTACACTGTATTTTTTTTTTTTTGACCAAGAATTTTATTTTTCAAAGCCTCCCATTCTTTTACAAGTGCTTTTCCGTTTACATCCTTTAGTCCTGAAATCATACCCGTCTTTCCCCTGGATCTGTTTCCTAAAAGGTCCCAGGTCTGCCTCTCCGTTGTATTAGGCTCAGATCCCCGAGGTCTCTACAGCTTCTCCCGTGCCCAACCAATTCTTCCTTGGGAGTCATGTTACATCAGCATATTATTAAAGCAATATCTGTAGTATTCCAGACTCTGTTTTATTCTAGGCAGTCAATTGAAAACGAACCTTGCTACTGGTCTGATTTAACATTGAAGACGAATTCTCTAAGATCAAATGCAAACTGACTGCTGCAAGATTTGGGAGACGTATATTTATATTCATATTAAATATATACCTGTTGAATTTGGGCTTTTTCTCAGCGCTACAGAAACCTTGAGCTTTGGGATAATTGGGGTAGTACAAAGGGTTTACGAAAACTTCGCTAAACAAACAAACAAGACTCCTTCAAAAGGACTTACACCTAAGGTAAACCCACCAACAGAACCCATCTCCACAACTACCAATTTATCTCATCAGTAAGTGAGACTGCAAGGTTTGGGGGCCTGGCCATACCACTCTGCGCGACGCATAGGGGAGTTTGTGCCAATTGGGCTGCCACTGACCATTTTCCCCTCATTGGTTCTGCCCCGATCCCCCTGCGCAGGCACTCAAAGTGTGTCAGGCCGGAGCTTTATAGAAGCAGCCTGGGCGGTGCCACTGGCTGTTTTTTCTTTTCTCTGGGTTGTGACTCTCACTGGGAATCGCGAAGATGCAGTTCAAACCGATGGAGATAAACCCGGAGGTGAGCATCAAGTGCACCCTGGCCCAGGGAGCGCAGAAATGAGGGTCAACCCTCGCCAGGTACCCTTGTCGCTGACTGGTTTTATTTTTGTATTGTTCTTTCCATTTGCCTTTCAGATGCTGAACAAAGTGAGTGGCGTCTCGGGCTGTCTCTGTCCCCTCTCCAGGGATCGCTAGGCCTAGGTGCCCACGGGCTCCCGCTGCTTCGCAGGGACGTAGCTACACCCTGCGCGCTCCGGAGGCCGCATGCTGGTGCACGATCGGGTCGCCCTCCAGCTCCTGCATCGGGGGCGGGGTGACTGCGAAACGGGTCAAGGGTAGGAATGCAGGAGGTGGAGGAGGCTGCGTCCTGATTTGAGTCGGGGGTGAGGGTTGAGACGGCGGGGGCGAGTTCCCGAGGGCATGGCGCGGGCCTCACGGACTCCTGTGCCCTGGCTTCGCGGGAGCCATGTGTGGGCCGCGTTTTGTGCTGTGTCATCACGCCGACAGGGTGGGGGCGGAGATTCCTCCCAGGCACGCGCGAGTGAGCGGAGATTGGGGAGTCGACCCCGCCCTCCCGCAGATTCCCATCACTCACCTGTCTCTTTGCGCTTGGCCGGCTGGTTTCCTCTCCGCAGGTGCTGGCCCGACTAGGGGTCGTCGGCCAGTGGCGCTTCGTGGACGTGCTGGGGCTGGAGGAGGAGGCCTTGAGCTCAGTGCCTGCGCCTGCCTGCGCACTGCTGCTGCTGTTTCCCCTCACTGCCCAGGTAGGGCCCGGGGCCCGGGATCCGCGGGTTTAGGATGGTGCGCGCCGCTCCCTGACCAGAGTGAGGCGTTGAGGCCGATGTAGACTCCCGGCTCCCTGCCCCACGTGGACAGGGCGCCCCGACTTGGCAAAACTGCCCCCTCCTCCCTCTGGGGGAATGGAGGGAGGAGCCCGTACCTTCGTGGTACTACCTAGTCAATGGAGCTCTTGTAATAGAGCTTATTGCCGCCTCACTCATCCTTCCAGCATTAACTTCAATTTGGAAGAGAAACAGCATCTCCATTCTCGGGAAATAGTCCTCTTGAGTTCACTTGAACCTAGGCTTTTCTGAGCCTTTCATTCGGTGGTATTGGTGGCTGGTTGTTTTCCCTGTAAGGGCTGTCACCTCTTAGTTTATTGTTTGATTCTCAGACTCCCACCTAGCTATTAAATGGAGGGGGATGGGCTTGCCTAAACCACCTACTCTGCCTGTATCTCCAGTGACTACGGATTCCTCCCACTCCTTCATTCCCTACAACAGGCACACTTGAATTTTGGCCTCTCCAATGTGTTTTTTAAAAAAGCTTAATAATTTGTGTATTGTACCTGTGTGGGAAGCTCTTTCCACCTCTTGCCTTCTTCTCTGGCATTGTAGCTAAATGAATTAGGTGGACATTGGAGTAGTCTTGGAAATACCTTTTCATTTCCCTTTAGATGGTCTTCCTCCTGTAGGTGTGCATGGATATATGTACACCAAAGACTGAGCATCAAATATAAAAAGGTAGCTGGGATAATTGTCATGGGATGTATGGAATTACACTAATTAGCATGGTATTGTTTGTCTCCTATTGCTGCCACTTGACACCTGGTTTGGGAGTGGTTGAAATTTCCTTCAGCAAAACTTGAGGCATTAGCTTTTTGGGCAGCATTCCAAACACAGAGTGACCTTAACTGAAGAACTGTCCTAAGGCTGTGTGTTTTAGAAACATCCTCAGCATAAATTAAGCCTGATGGGAAGTTCCAGACATTCCTCCTATAAATAGGTTATCCATTGTCTGTTAGAAACCCTTATTAAAGCTATTAGGATAATCCCACTGACTTGTTTCCTATTGACAAAACCTTTACTTGGTGAAAACATAGCTACCATATAATTGCAAATCAAATTAGCTCCCCTGTTGACCAAATCAGATGCAATATTTTTTCTCATTTGAGCCCTTCAACTGAACTTTATTAGTGGAACCATGATGACCTGGAGGTTTTGAGCAGCTAGCAGAGGCAAGACCTCTGGGAGGCAGTGGTACAATGTGTTTGTTTTTAAAAGGCCTGCTGGTCTCCTTTTGCTGGATCAAGCAATTCTTTTTAGGAGAACATTCTGGTTTGAATGTTTGTTTGAAAGAGCTGGATATGTAGTCTTTTAGCACCAGTTCAGTCTTAATCAGATGTATTGAGCACCTATCCTGTGACACAAAACATCTACAGGGTTAAACATGGAAGCAAATTTAAAGAGAAGTTGAGGTGTTTTTAGTTGACTTCCAAACTAAGGTTAATTTAGAAAGCATCTGATTTTGTCTAAGAATATTATGAAATGCTAAATGGACCATCTCTAAAACATGAAGTTTTTTGTTTTTTTGTGTGTGAGGTAGTTCTTATTCCACTTCTTTTTTTAATTTTTATTTATTGTTAAATTTATTGGGGTGACATTGATTTGTAACAATTCGTTTCCGGATGTACAAGTCCACATCACATCACCCATGCATCGCATTATGTGCCCACCACCCAGAATCAGCTCCCCTTTCATCACCATATCCAGTGTCCACTCCCACGTCTCCCCACAACTGTCCTTTCCCCCTCCTCCCCCCTCCCCAGGTAACCACCAATAAAACATGAGTTTTAAGTGATAATAAAGTATTTACAGAAATGACTTTATACTCAGCACTAAAGGATGTTGCTATCCCATTAAAAAAATTAATCTAGAAAAGTGAATAACCTTAATACTAATAGTCAGTGAGTAAGTCAGTTCAAGGATCTGGTAGATACATGATGATAGAACTGCCTACTAGTTGGAGTTTAAATTGATCTTAGGGGGAGAGAGATCGCATTTCCCTGATGGTGCCACAGATAAGGCTTAACTTTCAATCCCATATAATGAAGGCTACTAGAATTAGAAACAGGCTTCTGGTGTTCTGTCCAAATTATACTGGTTATGGGAGATTAGTGTTTCTACAGCATTTACACCGTGCTTTTAACTGAGGAGACATACCTGTAAGGTCTTTAAAATTTGCTAGTGAACGACTCAGACAAGCCCACTAAATGACTGCACAAAGAGCTAATGGATGCTTTGAGGAAAACTACCTCTAGTCTCGATACCCTTTTCCCTCCCCCGCCACCCCTTGCTAATCTGTCCTCAAACTGCATAGTTGGCTGGGATGAAGAAGTGTCAGGTTTTCCTTTTATAGGATGAGGAAGAGTTTGGACTCAGCAAGCAACCTAGATCAGTTACCTTTCTTTCCTAAAAATAGAGAAAGGGAATAGTTAATTTTTAAAAACTGCTCCTTTCAACAGTTATGGCTTATTTGATTTTTGAAGAGAGGTATGCTTGAATAGAATAGATAGAACTTTAGAGCATAGTGGGAATAAACTGGCTGGTGTTCCTGTTGGGTGTTAAATTGACCAAAGCTTGATTGGGATGCCCATATGAAATTAGTCATTGTTGGTGTTAAAGAAAGAAAACTGTGTGACTCTTTACATTTATACTTAAGATCCTTACATTATATAGTGAATTGCTCTGTTTCTCTGAGTCATGACACCATCCATTTTTAACCACAAGGTTGCAGTGATCTCTAGACAAAGCCTTGGGCAATATCCAAGGCTGTTACTGCACTGCGCATCAGGGTGGCGTCTCAGGACCTCTCAGAAGCCCATAGGTTGGTTCTGCATGTGGGAGTCAGACAGGCCATTCTCTGAGCATTGGCCAGCATCTAGAACCAAGGCTCCTGGTCACAAATCCTACTTGTGTTTCCCTTTAGGTGGTAGAACTTGCTGTGCTATTATCTGTTCTTTGCATTTTCGTTTGGAGATACTAATATGTGTTTTACATTCACAGCATGAGAGCTTTAGGAAAAAACAGATTGACGAACTGAAAGGACAAGAAATCAGTCCTAAAGTGTACTTCATGAAGCAGACCATTGGGAACTCCTGTGGTACCATTGGACTTATACATGCAGTAGCTAATAATCAAGACAAACTGGAATTTGGTACGTGTGAGTTGTGAGGACTGTCATCCTCTAGTTGACCTCTGGTTAACCATAATTCTTCATTCCCAAACCCCAAGGGTCTATTCAGCAAACTCATTGCTTCCAAAATTTTTGAAACTTGGGGAAGCTAGGATGGCTCAGTGGGTTAAGTGCTTGCCTTGTAGCCCTGGGGACCGAGGATCGAATCCTGGCCTGGACCTTGTGGACCCATATGCTGAACTGGGGTGTGCTTCCCATGCAGGAGGCCCCCAGTTTGGTTCTCACTGAGTCAGGCTTCTGATTCGAGAGGCCTCCGGTTGGCCCCCAGCTCACAGGGCCATGCCTCCCATGCAGGAGGCCCAGCCCAGTTCCCGACCTACACGGCCCCTGCCCACCTTTGTAGAACAAAACCATGTTGAAAACTGATGATGTACCTCTATGGAGACTGCTCTGGGCCCTCCCCTTTCTCTCTGTCTCTATCTCTGTCTCTGTCAAAAACAAATTCTTGGGAAGCTGGGATGGCTTAGTGGGTTGAGCGCTTACTTTGCAGCGCTGGGGACTGAGGATCGAGTCCCAGCCCTGGCCCGTGCTGACCCATGTGCTGAACTGGGGAGTGCCTCCAGTTCAGTTCTCTCTCTGTATCTCTCTTTCTCTCTCTCTCGCTGTCAAAAATAAATAAATTAAAATATATATATTAAAAATATATATATATATATTTAAAAAACAAAACAAACAAACAAAAAAACAATATCTTAAAAAAATTTTCTTTTGAAACTTACTTAGCCAGTCATAATCAGTGAGCAAATTCTTATTTCTCTCTTTTGAGAGAAGGGAGCTCATTTTTTAAGGAGCACGGTTTGGCTTCCTCTACCTGGAGATGAAGAGTGAATGATAGGCAGTCTTATACTGTCTCCCTGCATATAAACTTCCATTTGCAGAGAGCTTAGATGGGCCTGAGGTAATGGATAAAGAACACTTGAGGTCTGATTATTGTTGTGATTCTCATGTATTACTGTTCAGTTCTCAACAATTCTGAAGAATTAGAGATTATGTTAAGCCATAAAACATTAACAGTTAGGACCTGTCTTTAATGGTTCTGTGCCTCATAAGCAACAGGAGAACCAAAACAGCATAGAGCAGCTGGACACAGTGTGAAGGTTCCTACAGGTAAGCATAGCAGTAGATTGAAACCTTGAAAGATCTAACTATGAATAAAGGTAGGTTAGGGGCCTTAACCCACCTTTAGTGGATGCTATGGGGAAGAACTGAGTGTGTGTGAGCCCTGAAGCTTGTCAGAAACACAACTAACAGCACTAAAATATGTTAAAACAAGGACCATTATGTCTGATTTAGGCCAGGTGTCAGCAAACTTTCTTAAAAGGCCAGTGAGTAAATCTTTATGGAACGAGGGCTATATGGTCTGTGCCCTAAGATCTTGATTTGAGAACTGGTACTAGGTTAGAATGTTAGTGCAAAGGCAGCCATAGATAAGATGTAGACCAGTAGATGTGGTTGTGTTCCAATAAAAATTTACCAAAGTAGGTGGCAGTAATCTGATTTAGACCATGGGAGGGATGGATAAGAATTGAATAATTTCAACTAATAGTCTGTACTGTTGCTTATAGCAGGTCAAATAATTATTTTTATAAGTGAAGTGTGGCCAAGACAATATCTACTACTGGTCTACTATTGAAACTAAAAAAACAAAAAAAAACTTAACTGGCCATAAATATCCAGATATTCGAGAAGTTGCTTTTTCAGATATTGACTGAGCCAGATTAAAAAGTTGTAGCACGATCTTTTCTGTTTCTTCCGCAAGTAGTAAATCTCACTTTATTTGGAGTACTGCATTGTTGAGGTCAGCAGAGATACTGTAATTCATTTGTAATATGGTCATGATGGTGCCAAAAGCTTAATCTGAATCATAGTCCTTATAAATTAGTTTTTATTTTTGACAGAGACAGAGAGAAGGGGAGGGCCCAGAACAGTCCTCATAGTTGAACATCATTAGTTTCCTACATAGTTTCACTCCACAGGTGGGCGTGGGGCTGCACAGGGCAGGAAGCAGCTGGGAGCCTCCCACATAAGAGGCTTACCCCAGTGAAAACTGAACTGGAAGCACATCCCAGTTCAGCATATGGGTCTGCACAGGCAGGGGCTGGGATTCGATCCTCGGACCAAGGGGCTTCAAGACCAGTGCTTAACCCACTGAGCCATCCTGGCATCCTAGTCCTTGTAAATTTAAGAGGATTCCTATCATTTTCAAATTTTGTATGGTTCCAACTTAACAAATTTAAGTTTAGAGCTGAAGTTCAAATTGAGATCTTTTGAGACATACGTTGTTGCTCTAGCTGTGTGGTCAGTGTGTCCTAGAGTTATCCATATTAACCAACAACAAAACACTTATACCACCTGTCAGACAGTCATCTCCAGGCCAACCTATTTGGCTTTTTACATTTCTATTTAATAACCTTAAATTAATGTCTGTCTGGGTAGCTATATGGCTAAGCTTACATTTTTTCCCCTGAAATAAATATCTTTGTTTGAGCACTGTTATTAGATTAGAATTTTACTGTTGCATATGTATGCAATATACATTAACTATGCATTGCTATATGCTGTATATATAACAATAGACAAGATAATCCTGTATTTATTATACTAAAAATCTTACAAATACATGTTACAAATGGATAAGTGCTATAACAAAGTGATAGAATAGATAGAACTGTAAAGAATAGTGGGATATAACCTGGCTGGTGTTCTTGTTGAGTATTAAATTAACTGAAGCTTGATGAGACTCCCAATCAAGAGATGAGTGGGAGGTGGGAGGTGGGAGGTGGAAGGGGTTGGGGAGAGGCCAGGAGCAGAGGCAAGAAGGCTTGGCACGTGGGAGGAATAGGGAGTTCTTTGTCTTGAATGCACTGAGTAGGAAGTGGTAGGGAAAAGAGGCCGCAGAAAAAGGGACAGTCCATCCACATCCTTGGAGACCATAGTAAACATTCAAGTCACTAAATGTGGTCAGCTGTGCAACAGCTTAGATCAGCAATAATGCGTGCCCATTTGCATTATTTTATCTATATTGATACTTGCAATCTTTTTTTTTTTTTCAAATCACTGAGATTTATTTTTCATTTTATTTATTTATTTTTATTAATTGTTAAATTTATTGGGGTGACATTGGTTGGTTAAAATTACATATGTTCCACTTGTACAATTCTACATTAATTGTCTGTTATTTCTTGTTTTTTTGTTTTTGTTTTTAAAGAGGATGGGTCAGTTCTGAGACAGTTTCTTTCTGAAACGGATAAATTGTCCCCTGAAGACAGAGCAAAATGCTTTGAAAAGAATGAGGTAGGAAGAGAACTTCCAGAGCATCGCTTTTGAATAACTCTGGGAGGTTTTGATGGTAATGACTCTTTTTCCTGCAGGCCATTCAGGCAGCCCATGATGCCGTGGCACAGGAAGGCCAATGTCGGGTAAGTGCAAGTACAATTCAGAGCCAGGCTGCCCAGGTGCCACCTGTGTTTTCCCCAAAATATGTGCAGGAACTTCTTCTTGGACCACAGCAAATGTTGTTTTTCACCCAAGTACAATTAGCACCAGAAAACTCTATTGGAATAATGCTTTGACAAGATTGGTTCATAAAAACAGTTCTCAGACATCTCATTGGCAGTTGACATAGTTTTGAGTAATTCAAACTGATGATAATTTTGTTTAGATTAAAGTGAATCTAATAGAAATAGTTCTTCTAGTAATTGAGCATATTAGCTATTCTCATTGACTGTTGGGAACAGTAAGGTATACCAACAAGGACAAACAATTTCTAAAAATGCTTATATATACCATTTAATCTGAACATAACCTTCTAGTCAACTATTAAAGTAAGTGATAGTACATCTATAACAATAGTTGGCTCTGGCCACTTTCTAGTCTTGATCTTGGATGGGATACTTATCCTTCCTAAGACTTAATTTCCTTCTCAGTAAAAAGCAAGTCATAGAGTTCTGACAGTTAATCCACCTTAATAGGCTTAGAATTGGGCCCAGTAGATAGGAAATACATAAATATTAGCTACAATAATTTAAAAAATATACTGGTTCAGTCATATATTTATTTATTACATATTACATTTTTAACAAATTAAGTTCTGCATATTAAATATTCATTTTCAAAAAAATTTCTTGGCTCTCCAGGTAGATGACAAAGTGAACTTTCATTTTATTCTGTTTAACAACGTGGATGGCCACCTCTATGAACTTGGTATGTTTTACTCCATTTTTGGAATCTAATAGAGTTTCATGCATTCGTTCATAATTAATTTCTCTTAGAGTATTGGCATGTAACTTTATGGCAGTTAGTAAGTATATCATTGTTTATGAAGCCAGAATAAGTGGGTATTCTCATGGGGCACTTAACCCTTTATCTTACCCACAGCATCCCCCTCAGGCAACTCACTTTTTAAAAAAGATTTATTTTACTATTTTGACAGAGAGAGAGAGACAGAGACAGAGACAGAGACAGAGAGACAGACGGGGAGGGCCCAGAGCAGTCTCCATAGCTGTACCTCATTAGTTTTTGACATAGTTTCATTCTACACAGGTGGGCATGGTGCCGTGTAGGGTAGGAACTGGGCTGGGGCCTCCTGAATGGGAGGCACACCCCAGAGAGTTGGGTGCCCAACTGGAGGCTTCCCACATGGGAAGTACACCCCAGTTCAGTATATGGTCCGGAGCTATGGACTCAACCCTCAGGCCCTGGCGCTGCAAGGCTAACGCTCAACTCACTGAGCAATCCCAGCTTCCCCTGACTTTTTTTTAAGGCTTTAGTCATAGACCAGTAAAGAGACTAGATCAGCATCAGTTCAAAGCATGCATGTTCAATTTTTCTCTTCCCGTCTTCCTCTATAGCACTGTTAGTATACGATCTCTACCATCATCTTTTTCAGATAAGGAATAATTTTGGAAAAAGATAAATGCCTAAACATGACCTTGTTTATGTAAAAAGGCCATTATGTGTTGGAATAATTTCTCTTAACTGTATAAGGCAACAGAAAAAGATTATTCATCTTGTAAGAGTCTTACTCTTTGTATTAGTGGAAAAAGTGGAAAAAGACTTGTGTCTGTTGTATCAAGTGAAGACACTGCCTATGGGCAAACAAGGTTAAAAGACTTGGGGCTAATGGCAGTCGTGAGGGGTGAATGAAATCTCGGCGGTCCCTTCTTGCCTCCACTTTTTATGCACCTTAGAGATTGCATTTGACTTTTACTCTGTGTTTCTTCCCAGGAGATGGGGCTAGATTGTGTGATCTTGTTACTTGCTGATGAGAATTGCCTGGAATGGATATCTAAAAACACTTGAACCTCATTTTCAGCCTCTTGCTTCATAGCCAGGCTTTCCTTTGTGGGAGTGGCAGTGGTATTTGGAAGAATCTAAACTTTCCCTTTAAGTTGGGCAAAAACAGTAGCCTGAGAATGTGTAGACAAAATTGACATGCTTGACTTCTTTGTTATAGATGGGCGTATGCCTTTTCCCGTGAACCATGGCACCAGTTCAGAAGACTTGCTGCTGAAGGTAAGCTTTGGCATCCATTTTCAGGAGGGTCCACGTTTCTTTAGCGAAGTTGTCTATTCTAAAGTGCTAACACTTTCAGTATAGCCAGCACTAATCATGTGGGCGAATAACATTCTTTAGGGCTTAAAGATCATTTTAGTAATTCTATCTACCTTATTTTATTGCTCTCTCTCCCACAAAAAAAAGAAAAAGATCCTTCAGAGCAGCTGGACTAATCTGTATTATATACCATCTTTAACCCAAGTTAAAAATTAGCCTGAAAGCCATTGCTTTGCTTCTTTGTGGGATTAAGGAGACCATTGTCCTCTAGTCAGATTATATCATAGCTAACAACTTGTGGAACAGCAATCTGAGCGTTTCCTCATCTCTCCCCAACTGCTGAATATGGGTCAGTTTTGTAAATAGTGTATTATAAATTCTGATTAGGTAGCAAACTTCAGAGCATTTTCTTCCCATATGGCCCACTGTCATAGGATGAGAGAAATAGGTTCAAAACATGACTGACAAGAACTTTAATATTTAGGATCACTGTAATCATCCTGGTACAACTGACTATAGAAACCTTTTAATTCTGGACCACAGCTGGTAGACTAATCTAGGCTTGTTCTTAAAATTTCCCTCTAAAAATGAGTCTCTACCATTGAATCAGTTTGTTGTTATAAAGGAAAATTAGGAAAAATTTTAAGTGCTGTTAAGTTTTGTATTACTAACCGCTAAATAGCTAACCTTTTTTCATCACTTGCTATGTGCAGAATGGAGGTTGACAACTTGTTTTTGTAAAAGTCTAAAAGCCTGTTTTAGGCTTCATATAGGCCCGTTGCAAGTATTTCAGTTCTGCTGATTCAGCTCCAAAGCAGCCCATAGACAATGGATAAATGAATGTGTGTGGCTGTTCTATTGAAACTTTGTCACAAAAATAGGCAGCAGGCTGAATCTGGTTCACAGGTTACAGTTTGCTGACTCCTGTGCTAGGTGCTTTTCTGAGTGAGTTACAGCTTTTATAGAATCCTAAAGATACTGTGATGCAGGCATTGTAATTGCCATTTTACAGATGAGGAAACTGAGGTGCAGAGGGTAAGTGATGTCCAAGGTATTGCAATGACTTAAATGATAGAACCATGACTCAAATCTAGACAGTCTAGTCTGTCTCTAGAGTGTGCTCTTAGTCACTGTAAAAATTGCTTTTCTTTATAACAGCCCTGTCTTTCGAACATCATAGACCTGACGACTGCAAGGTGCTAGTAGGCCAATTTATGCCATTCTAGGAGGGGAGGGTCACTTCTCTGCAGTTTGCTATCATACACACCTGAGAGTTGTTGGAGCTAATTCTTGGGTATGCAAAGGGTATATGAGAACAGGAATACAGAATGAGAACTAGACCTAGAGAAAT
>PVKE010022661.1:0-25399 GCA_004027555.1 Craseonycteris thonglongyai | reverse complement strand
TTTATGTAATACATAGATAACATCCCTTTAAATGTGTATACATTTTTGGCACCCCCAGTTTAATGGACAACGATTATATTTTATATTTATGAAACAGATGAAAAGGTATAATGCAATGTACTGATTTTTTTTAAAGGCACTGTAATCTATAGCAACAAGAACACACAGACCACAATCTTTTAAAGAACCCAAGAGAAGAGAAAATAATTAAATAACTTTAAATAGGGCACATATCTGTGCATTAATTTAATAATTAAAGCACCTATTAGTTCCCATAATTTATGTTTTTCCATTTTCTTTCACGTTTTTTGATACACAGAATAAAATAAATCTAACATGGATATTTTATTCTGGGATTTAATTTAGGTGATATTAGCATATTTGATCTATAAAATATATTGTCATATCCATATATTTCAAGAACTTGAGCTAAAGTGCTTGAAATGTATTGGCTAAGTGGTTGTATTAATAACATTCTATATTCTGTAGAGTTTTATTAATAGAGATAGTTTTATAAGATAAAGCTAATTTAAACTTTCAGGTCCAACTCCATAATATCTAGTTTATTGTATGCAATTTAAAAGGTGTCATATTTTCCAATGATACAACTTGCATGCCATCTGTTTGGTGAGGGGAGATTTGAAGTCCTGCCAGTTGTCAGCAATAGTTATTACTGAAGCTGAAATTTGGCACTTAGGACCTTCCTCTTCTCTAGCCCCAGCACTTATACATTTCATCTACCAATAAACATACCTCAGCTCTAGCCGATAGGGTTAAACAATTCAACTATCTGTGGACAGCCTCTACCAGCCTGTTTGTCTCTCCTCTCCTCTCCTCTCCCCTCCCCTCCCCTCCCCTCCCCTCCCCTCCCCTCCCTTCGCCTCTCCTCTCTCAATGTGGAGAGAGGCTCCAGAAGAAAGCAATAGGTGGCATAAAGCTGGGGTATAAGGAATGATGAAAATTCCAGGCTAAAGGAAACCAGTGACTCTGGAAAAATTAAGGGAGAAAGAAAGAGAGAAACCATTTGTAGGTTAACAAATGCCTTAGAGCAGAAATAGATCTTGAGCTTGGCAAGAATTTGTAAAAGTCTCAGAGATAACCTCTGTTACAAAAGTTGACATTATCTTTCCTTGTTAGCAGTCATTTGACTTCAGCAATACTAGCACTTTGGGCCAACAATTTGGCATGAAAGCTGATTTAACTCAGGATATAGATATTAACTTTTAAACAGAAACACCCTTAGGTTTTATCTGGTTACAAAATTCTTTTAAATAATGCAAACAAATGAAAAATTCAAATTAGATATTGTGAATGTTATTATAATTTTAATTTTTCCTTGGTAATAATACATGCCTAGTGGTGCTTCTGCAGGTTCAAGATTCTTTAAGCAGTTATTGTTACTTTGGCCTCTGACTTCCTGAAAAATGCTGCTATATAGGACAGAGCAATATTGAACTTGAAGTACATATATTCCTTTCCCATTGAGACATCTACATTTGTTTCCCATTTGCACTCCCTAAACATAAATTCTCACATGGATATCATTGGACTGTTTTCATTACAAAAAGTAGTAAGCTTATGTCCTTGAACTGATTAAGTATAATAACCTTAATTTGTGACTAGACTTAGAGAAACACTGTACATGCATGAAACACTGTACATCATCTGTTATATTCACGAAACAGTATTTTCTTCACTTTCACTTTTGATAATGACAGGCTTTTACTCCTAAGTTATCTATATAGAGATATAGATACAGAGATGTATCTATGTAGAAATATACATCAGTGACTAGTGAGTGAAACCTTATTAAAAGCATGGGCTTTAGAGTAAGTTTTGAGTTCAGGTCTCCGCTCACTAGCTATTGATTGTATGAGGTTGGGCAAGCTACTTAATCTCTCTCCGAGTATCAGTTTTTATATGTAAAAAAGAAAAAATAATTATATGTACATGAAAGGTAGAATTAAATGAGTTATGTGTGATTTGTCCTTTCTCTGTGGTCAGTCACTTTCCTGTGCTCGTTTTCTTCTGACATCTTAATGTTTTACTTAAGGATTTGTAATACTGTTTTGTATATAATGTTAATAACTCATTTTTTTATTTATTATAAAGAATTATAATCCTAATTCACAGTCTTGCAATTTGTTTATATGTTAAATGTGCGGTTTTAATAGTTTGAACTTGACAAAATTGTCTTATGCTTTCCAGGTTATTTTCTTCATTATGCTTTATGTTAAGTGAGTATTTCCTTATCCAGGGAGCAAGTTCTGGCAGAACTATCATCTATCTATCTATCTATCTATCTATCTATCTATCTATCTATCTATCTATCATCTATCTATCATCTATTGATCTATCATTTATCTATAATATATTTGATTTTTATGCTTTTACTTTTATTTCTTCAGTTCATTTGCAATATATTTACCATATAATATCAGACCTCTTAAATAAATGTTCTTCCAAGTGATTAGTCAATTTATCCAATGGTATTAATTGAATAATCCTTCCACTTTTTTATATTTTTACAAATAATATATCAAGTTCTTCTTTTGCTAGGATCAGCTTCTAAGCTATGTTTTCTGTTAACTGATCTCTCTGTTAACTCTTCTGTCAGTTCTTCACTGTTTAAATATTTCTGTGTTTATAGCAGGCAATACCATCTGTTAGGGCCAGTCCTCCTTCAGTAGATATCAGAATTTGGGACATTTTTTCCTACTGTTTTTCTAGCCATGCTTTAGAATTTGTGTGATATTTTGAATAATTTTTATGTTTTGAAAATATAGTACATGAACATGGTAAAAAGGCAAACAATAAAATGGAAAGTAAGTATTCCTCCAAACCCGGACTCTTGGGTTTTCTCAGTCAGAGGCAAATGAGTGGTTAAAGACCCTGTTTCTGGAGACAGACTGTTTGGGTTCAAGTTACAGCTTGCATGTGACTATAGGCAGCTTACTTAACCTCTATGTACATCGGTTTCCTTGTCTGAAAAACGGGGATAATAATTATACCTAATATATAAAATTGGTTTGATGATTAAGTAAACCACTTAGAACTATAACAGGCCCATTGTGAGTGTTCTGTAATACTTAGCTCTTGCTATCAGTAGCAAAAGTTTCTTAAAAATTATTCTACAGATAGTTGAAAGCATATGTGCTTTACACAAACAAGTGGAAATAAAATGTGAACATACTCTGCACCTTTTAAAAAAATTAATAATACATCATGAAGATCATTCCATATCTATGTCTAATATCTAATCTAAAGCCATATATATATATATATATATATATATATATCTCACACATATACATATATATCACCTTTTATGTTTAATTACTTAATAATATATCATTATATTTAAAGTTTATTGAATGCTATTATACTAATAAATATTTAAAGTGTTTCCAATCTTTTGCTACTGCAAACAATGTTGCAATGAATGATTTCATCTTTATGTACATGTAGGAGTATATTTGTTGATCAAATCCTAGATGTGAAATTGCTGAATCAAAGCATATGTTCATATTAAATGGTAATACCTTTTTAAATTCACCTTCCTAGATATTGTATCAACTTGTACAATCATCAATGATGTGTGACAGATTCTGTGTCAAAGCACTATTATTAACACAAAAGATTAGCAAGCTTGGTCTTTGCTAGTGTGAAAGGTGAAAAATTGTGTCCCACAGTTTTAATTTACATTTGTTTAGCTATGATTAAGGTTGTCTTATTTTGATATGCTTTAAATAATTGTAATTATTTTTATTTGACCAGTCAATGAATGCCTTTTACTCATTTTTTTAAGTTGAAGTTTGTCTCTTTTATATTGATCTATAAAAGCTTCTGGGGTATTAAGAATATTTGTTTTGTTATATATATGTGGCAATTACATTTTCCCCGTATCTTTACTCGTCTCGTATAGTTTATGAATTTTTTCTGTGACGTAGACATCCAAAGTTGCAATGTGGTCAAGTTAAATGATATGTGACTTCTGGGTTTTGTTACTGGCTTCTGACTTCTCTTTTGATCATGGATTTGGTAGTAAATTACACCTGTTTTTCTCTGGATCTTCAATGTGCTATTCAGGAATGAGTTGAAGAGACTCAAGGGTTAGGAAGATATTTGAGTTCTGATGGTTTTTCAGACCAATTTATTAGCTTTTAATGCATGCCACTAGGAGATAAAAGTAATAGAGTCAGCAAAGAAAATTGTCACGTACATCTGTCATGAGAATAAACTTAATGTTCTCCTCCTCTCTGGATGGGGGCTGCTTGCTAAAACCACCCAATCCACAGGCCATGAGATTTAACATCTCACTTTGTCCTACTTGGTGACTTCTTTGGGAAAATTACTGAAAGTGAAATTTTGGGTCCGAGAATAGGCACATTTGACAGCTATTTATGTACTCTCCTCTATAATTTGTAGAAATTGACACCAAGAGTGAGTGAGAGTTCTTTTCTCTAAAGCCTTTGTTCAATTTTTATAATTTATCCCAATTTGTAGGTGAATATATAATTTCATTAGTGGTGTAATTTGTATTTACTTATTTACTAGTGATGTTAAAATGTTTTTGCTTGTGTTTATTTTTTAAAGATTTATTTTTATTGTTTTTGACAGAGAGAGAGAGAGAGATACAGAGAGATACAGAGACAGAGAGAAGGGGGAGGGCCCAGAACAGTCTCCATAGTTGCACATCATTGGTTTTTCCACATAGTTTCATTCCACAGGTGGGCACGGGGCTGCACAGGGCAGGAACTGGGCCGGGGTCTCACCCCAGTGAGAACCAAACTGGGGGCACTCCCCAGTTCAGCATATGGGTCTGCACGGGCCGGGGCCAGGATTTGATCCTCGGCTCCTGGGGCTGCAAAGTGAGCACTTAACCCACTGAGCCATCCCGGATTCCCCTGTGTTTATTTTTTAGAAAACAATTATGTACTTATATCATTTTTAATTGTATGATGTTTGATTTTTTTGTTTTTACTTTTTTTTTATTATTGTTTTTGACAGAGAGAGAGGTGGGGGAGAGAGAGAGAGAGAGAGAGAGAGAGAGAGAGAGAGATACAGAGACAGAAAGAGAACTGAACTGGGGGAACTCCCCAGTTCAGCATATGGGTCTGCACGGGACGGGGCCGGGATTCGATCCTTAGTCCCTGGCGCTGCAAAGTGAGCGCTTAACCCACTGAGCCATCCCAGCTTCCCTGATTTTTTATTATTGATTTATAAGTACTCATATATTAAGGTTATTACTATTTTAATTGTCATCTACTACACTGAACATTCAACAATCCAAATGTTCTGAACTTATTATATATGTATATGACATGCTTATACTTGATTTCCACATATTTTAATATTTTGATTTCTTACATATTTGCCTATATATAAATACCTATATAACTTATCATTTACTGTCCACCTATTTTTGGCTTACCCTGTAAATATGTATTATTTCCTTTAAAATTTTAGACAACAATATAACTAAAAGTGACATTAATTAGTGGCATATTGTTTTGAATTTGTTTTTTAAGAAGTAGTATCATTGCAAGTCACTTCATTAAAATTTTATGTAACTTTTAGAAGTTCTATCCTTCTAAATGTGTATTTCAGGTTAAAGACATTTTGCCTTTGTAGTGATGCTTCAGATGCTTTCTTTTATTAAGAACTCACATAAGTGCTGCCATATTGTGAAGTATGCTTCTTTAGTTACTTTCAAGATGAAATCTCTGCTGCCTTGTGCTCAATTACTTCAATTTATATAGAATTTTGAAACTGGGAGATGCTTTGATGGGGATTCTTCATGACAGCAAGGACATGCAATGTTCTGTTAAAGCAAATCACTATGTTAGAAGTCGGTATATTTCAATTGTTTATATATTTCACAAAAATATGCCTTATTTCAATTTTAAGTAAATTTTCTGTGTTCTCTTTGATGCTTGCCTCAAGGTTCCAAAGCTCAGTTTGTCAAATACAACAGCAAGTAGCATGACTACTGGTATCTACAATAATATGTATTATATATTTACACTGTGCTAGGTACTGATTCAAGTATTTTCACTTTGTTGTTATTCCTCATAAAATTCTATAAAGTGAGTTTTATAATTAACTGATTTTATAAGTTTGGGGATTCTGGCACAGGGAGGATAACTTGTCCAGGATCATTCAGCTTGAGAAGGCAGGATTAGAACCCACAGAGCCCAAAGTGAATCAGAAAATTGTAGTTTTACATAAAATCTTCAATTTGTTAATGTTGGCAACTAACTTAAATACATTTTCAACATTGTGTGAGGCAACAGAAGGCAGGCCAAAGGCAAAATAGCTGCACACTGAATGCAGCTTTTGGCTACCATTTTGTTACTTCAGACTTATAGGGTCCTTGCTCATTTATTTCTTTCAGGTACTACTGGCTTTGCTTATCACTGTTGCCTTTTCTAGATCTTGCTATGGGCCATTTATCATACTCTGGTATCTACATTAGTCAATTAGGCTGGTTCAGTTGTTTCTTCTTACACTTTTGCAAGTAATCTAAAAGGAAAACTAGGCACATCTGAAGGAGAAAGAGGGAGAAAAAGGAAGAGGGAGGGAGGGAGAGCGATAAGGAGAGGAACTGTGGGTAATTGAAGTACACTGAAATACATTTTTGAAGATGAGTTCAAGAAAATGGAAATATTGTTCTTAGACGAATCAGGTTATATTATCAAGAAGATGTTTCTTGCCTCTTATCCTCCTTAGAGGTTCAATAGGCCTATATATTGCGCTACCCTATCTCATTAGTGGAGTGCATTATGTGTGTTGCAGGGTAATATTAGCTCTCACTACATTTTATTGTCTATAACCTCCTTTTAAAATTTGAAAATTCATTTGAGATCCCTTTCCCATGCTCTTTCTTCTGAGACATGTGTGATATGGTCACATTTATACTTATAGTGTATATATATATATATATACACTATATATATAATGGTACTAGTTTTCATGTTTCAACTGCACTTAATTTATTTAAAGATTTATTTTATTGTTTTGAGTGAAGTGAGAGAGAGACAGTGGGGGAGGGGACAGAGCAGTCTCTATAGTTGTACATCATTAGTTGTGACATGTTTTATTCCACACAGGTGGATGTGGGGCTGCACGGGGTGGGAACCGAAATGAGGCCTCTCACATGGGAGAGATGAGCCTTTATCACCATGCCATCCTGCTGAATAAGTTGTGCTACAATTCAACATATGGGTTTTCATGGACCAGGGCAGGGAATCAAATGCTAGACCTTGTGATTGTGAAGCACGTGCTCCACCACTGAGCTATCCTAGCATCCCTCAACTTCATTGAAACTGAAATACTTCATTTGAATCTTTTTTTTTTTTGTGATGAGAGAGAGAGAGAGAGAGAGAGAGAGAGAGAGAGAGAGATACAGAGACACAGAGAGAACTGAACTGGGGGGACTCCCCAGTTTAGCATACGGGTCCGCATGGGCCAGGGCCGGGACTCGATCCTGGGTCCCCGGCACTGCAAAGTGAGCACTAAACCCACTGAACCATCTCGGCTTCTCCATCATTTGAATCTTTATGCTTGTCACTTTTACACCATCTTGCCCACAACATCCAGCAGAGTAATCAATCCCATCAGTTCTCTTCTGAGTTGACATGGTTGAAGTATATAAGAAACTGCTTTGCTCTGCAAAACTTTTTTTTACAAGTCTTGTCTTAATTTTATTAAAAGAAGTCACTTATCTCTGTTTCTGTGTATATTTGTGTGGAAAGAAAATATTGAGGCTTCACCCAAATTTTAACAAAATGTAAAGGAAGAAATAGAAGGAACACTGGTCTCAGGAAATACTCCACAACACATTTCAACACTCTCTGTTATTAAACCTTACCATCACCTGATAGAAGCTATCTGAATTGTCAACTTGTTGTCTAGCAATAGTAAACAGCACTTATGGTGATGTAGAATGTAAAATCCTTACTCCTTTTATTAGCATAGAATGCTCTCATAATCTTGCCCCAACCTACTCTTTCTCTCTCACCTCCTAATACTTCTGTTTATGTATCCTTCATTTCTGCCATAGTAATTCTCTCACTCTTCCTTAAAATGCCTTGCCTAATCTCCATTTATTTGCTCTACCTGGACTTCCCTGCTCACCATAATTATCTTTTTTTTTTTTTAATCTACTCAATATTTGAGGTAACCTCATTCCATGATCCAGATCATGCATCATTTTCATTCATTTAATTTCAATGATATTGTAATTAAAGGTTTTCAAGATCAGAAACCAGTCAAGAGTTTTAATGCCCATTTATCCCTCATTAAATAACTGCTCAAACCATACTTGGTTATTACCTCCACACAGTCTTTTGTCTCGAAGAAGAAAACTGAACAGTACTAGATGTAGGTCTGTTTTTGCTTATGTCTGGGTCATAGAATACAGTGTATACAATTGGAGCAAAAATTATAGGCTCTCAACTCCATGTCAACTGAAGATAATCTCCTGATTCTCTGTGTTTAGGGGCTAAAAGGACAGAGGCTGTGGCTGCTGGCGAATGTATTCACATTCTCCTTAAGAGCTAATCCCATTAATACCTATCAAGAGGCAATGTTTTAAGTGAATCCTTAAACTAATAGAGGAAGATTAGTTTATAAGGGCCTGGGAAAGGAAACTGTAGGCAGGAAAATTTAGTTGTACTACTCTTCCATTCATAATGCAAGCAGGCAAACATCTCACAGAAAAACAAATTGGATGTAGTAATAGTTGACATGCCCTGTTTTGAAACAATGGCCATATATTTATTAATATTAATTATTCTAGGGTTTTTTTGTGTGTGTGTGTTTGGTTTTTCTTTTGAACTGAACTGGGGGCCTCACCGTGATCGGGAAGCACACCCCAGTTCAGCATGTGGTTCCGCCTGGGCCGGAGCCGGGATTCGATCTTCGGTCTTTGGGGCTTCAAAGCGAGCTCTTAACCCACTGAGCCATCCTGGTTTTCCCATAATTATTCTAATAAGAATAAAATAATTATTTATTAGGGTGATAGGTGGTTTGGGATTTTTTCTAAAAGTTGCCATAGCAATCTGGAAAGTTTTACGCGTAAGTTCAGATTTTCTTATACTGCCTAATTCTGCCAGGCAGAATTAATTAGTTATCCTTTATGCTCCATGGCATTGTTTATAATATTTAGTGTGTTGTACT
Organism: Craseonycteris thonglongyai; assembly: GCA_004027555.1. NCBI lineage: Eukaryota > Metazoa > Chordata > Mammalia > Chiroptera > Craseonycteridae > Craseonycteris > Craseonycteris thonglongyai. The sequence goes on along the minus strand of PVKE010022661.1, from coordinate 16,216 downwards.
ATAATTTATATTTCTGCAAAAAAAACAAAAACAAAAACAAACCTCAGAAAAAAGTGTTAGCAGTGATTAGCTTTGGATAATGAGATTATTTGTGATCTTTTAAGATAAATTACTTTTGTTTCTGTTCACTTAAATTTTCTATTTTTTTCTAATATGTTGTCTATTTTTTTCAGGAATGCTGCATTAATTTTTTGGCTGCTACTGTTCTAAGCATTAGGCAATATGTAGGAAACAAAATAGAACAAAAATTCCCCTCATCATGGAGCTTATATTCCACAAAGAGAAAAACAAAAAAAAGTAAAGTAGAAGAAGAGGAGAAAAGAATAAAAGGAAGAGGGAAAAAAAGGAGGAAGTAAGAAGAAGGAGAAGGAAGAAAATGTAATAACAGTAGTAGTGAAGAGTGATCAATAGTGATTGAAGCTCATGTGGAGGTAAAAGCAAGGTAAAAAACAGTTTCTAATGCAGAAAATCTTGTTAAATAGGGAAGACTATATGGAAGATGTAAGCATATTTGTATGTGTTTCTAAAGCAGCCTTTCTAGCAGCAAAACTTTTTCAGAAAACAAACAAACAAAACCTCACATCCCAAATGTGTAAAACTTATATGCTGTTGTGGATAGTGGTAACGGATGGGGTTAGATTGAGCCTTAGCCTCTGAGTCTCCTGACATCTCCACTAACTGCATTTGCCCCTACAGAAACTCTAAGACTATTACTAATAGATTTACCAGAGTAAGTGGTAAAATATATTTAAAAGTCTCTCTCTCTTTCTATCATCTCTATCTGTAATCTATCTATATTTATCCATATTCATCACCAGCTGTCAGAAAAAAAAATCTAGCCATTGTCAATATGATGAGAATGGTTGCATGGGTGGATACTTTCTGGACAGCCCTTGTATATATATATATATATATATCTATATATCCATATAAATATAAATATATATATATATATATATATAGAGAGAGAGAGAGAGAGAGAGAGAGAGAGAATAAGGATAACTTATGGGTAGAATTTTAAGAACAGAAAAGGAGGGAGGACGTAGTGCTTTAGCAAAAAGAAAGAAACATGAGAAAGGGGTAAGTCTACAGAAATGTTATGATGATGGCAATGGTGAATCAGAGTAGTTTTAGCCCTGTCTGTCAACCTCCAGAATTATCACCACAACCAGCCATCATTATCATCTTTAAAATGAGGAATTGCCTTTTTTTAATATTAGGTAAAATGTGAATAATTGACCTTTAGAAAATTTTATGTTATTTGGTCCAGAACAATGTGATAAAATAAAACAAATGTGCTTGTTTGAGAGTCTAGTTTCAAGGCTTGGTCCTTAGTCTTCCTTTTGGCCAGATCACCACACTATGACACTCCTGTTCAGTAGTCACAGGGAATGAGAAAAGATAAGTCACATTGGTTAGCTTCACTTTTCTCAGGGAAGTAGAAGGTTGGCTCACAGGTTAAGATTTGTGAGCTCCAAAGTAGCAATGAAAGGCATCACATAAATAAAATGAATTTGAATAATGTGCCTCATAAGTATTCTCTACTCAGTATTATGTGCTGCTACTTTTTAAACTCATTTTCTTCCTTATCAACAGTAATAAGTAACCATCTTTGCTATTCCCCTGAAAATTTGCTCATTTAATCTCAAAATATTAATTTAACTTTAATCTTGAGCTATTGCTATTATTTTTTTTGTTATTTTTATTCATACATGTACTATTAATTTACAACAGTATTAAAAGTATACATGGTTGAAGCACTTCGATAAATACCAGAATTCTGATGGAGGAAAATTTAAAATATAGAGATAATAGGGCCCTGATAACACACTAGGAAGAAAAAAAGCTGAATGTGACAAAGAATCTAATGTTCTAGGTAGGTTATTGCTATTCACATTGATTCTGTACTGAGACCAGGATGATAATAAGCTACCTGTCTATCCAAGAAAGGTAATTGCTAAATCTAATGATTGTGTTAGGGAAGGATAGGATGACAATTCTTAGGTGAAATTGATGCTTCTACTTTGATGCAGGTCTGGGACTAGAAATTTAGTCATTGTGACAGCTTCTTTGCTAGTGAACACTATCTATTAGCCCTTGAGTCAGAGAGTCATTGAAGGGACCAGTTAGCATTTGAGCTCTATTTTTTTCATTCAGTGAGAGATAGAATTCAAAAACTGCTTCTTTTTGGGAGAGGACAATGTAATTTAGTGAACTGTAAAAAAAAAAAAAAAAGATAATAAAGCAGTCAAGCCTGAAATAAGAGGCAAATTATATATTATATAATAGTAAGGTCTATTCATGTAAAATCCACTCATATTCAGGGTTAGATACTAGCGATGCACACTTCTTGGTTACTCCCCTCCTCACTGCTGGTGAAACATCCTCCCTCAGTGGCTCAGAGAGTGGGAATCCCTCACTGAAGTGCTTTCCTTATAATCTGCCTTTTATAGGAAACTATCAGACCTAGTCTGCTCCCACTCCCTTATCAAGATCGTCAGACTGTCTTCTCTCCCATCACCATGTTATGCTGGGTGTTATGGGCTCACTGTGTCCCCCCTTTCCTCAAATCTGCATATCAGAGTCCTAACCCCCAGTATCTCAGAATGTGAACGTATTTGGAAATGGAGTCTTTGCAGATAAGGTCATTAGGGTGGGCCTCAATCCAATATGACTGTGTCTTTATAAATAGAAGAAATTTGGACACAGAGATGGAAGCACGGGGAGAACACAGTGTGAAGACGAAGAAACAGATCAGATAGCATGTCCCTAAGCCAAAATAAAAACCAAAAGACTGCCAGAAGACCAGCAGAAACTGGAAAAGAAGCATGGAACAGTTCCTCCCTCACGGCCCTCAGAAGGAACCAACCCTGCTGACACCTTGATCTCAGTTTCCTAGCTTTTAGAACTGTGAGACAATACATTTCTGTTGTTTAAGCCACATAGTTGGTGGTATTTGGTTACAAAAGCCATTATCAAAGAGGAAAGCAATTTGGTATGTCTAATATTTGAGAGATGGGTGCCCTAGACAGGAAATCAAAATACGTGAAAGAAGAAATCACCAACAAATAATACTTGAAAAATGTTCAGGACTGTAGTGTAGCTTTCTAATTGAAGGATCCACCCAATTCATGCACAGTCCATCCAGTGTGAGGACAGAAGAAAGACCTATTTATACATGCAGGGTCTCAAACAGTTATCCTCTGTATGTTTTCTTAGGAAGTTACTGGAGGAAACACTCCACCAAAGTGAGAAAGTAGGCAATACAAAAGACGAGGGATCCAGAGGACAGAGCATCCTGACAAAGACCATGGGCGAAGAAAGTCTGAGCATGAAGGGAAAGAGAGGGAAACATCAGACCCTCAGATGGATGACAAGGCTGGACAAGTGCAGATCAGAGCAGGAGGGCAGGGGCCACCTGAGTGAAGTCTCCAAAAAGGCCGGAATGAACTGGTGGAATAGCTGCTGTGTTTATACTAAGATGAATTTGAGAGTTTGTCAGAGCTTTAAAAAAATAAATTAATGATGGATGCACAAAAATCTAAGCAGGCAAACAAAAACAAGCAAATGAATAATAGTAACGTAAAAAAAAAGAAAGAAAGAAACCAACTGAAATCAAATATAAATACTAGCAAAAAATAAATGAAAAATAAATGTTACAAAATAAAGGACGTATAATTATGTACATTATGGGTTAGATTAAACTACATATATATAATATAATCAAAATTTTGCTAAAATAAACACTGACAATAAAAATTATGATACAACCACATTGTGAGATTGTGGTAAGTAAAATGTATGTTTGATAATACAAGAGATTTAAGAGCTATAGAGGGCCAACTGATAATAACTTGAAAAAATATATATACTATCATAAGCCAGCTATTTAGAAGTGGGAAGTATAAAACATAGAATAAAAAGATAATACAGGGGAGGCCGGGATGGCTCAGTGGATTAAGCGCTCACTTTGCAGTACCAGGGACCGAGGATCGAATCCCTGCCCCGGCCCGTGCGGACTCATATGCTGAACAGGGGAGTGCCCCCAGTTTGGTTCTCACTGGGGCAAGACACCGACCCAGTTTCTGCCCTGTGCAGCCCCAGCCCACCTGTGGAATGAAACTATGTGGAAAGACCAATGATGTGCAACTGTGGAGACTGTTCTGGGCCCTCCCCCTTCTCTCTGTCTCTGCATCTCTATCTCTTTCTCTGTCAAAAACAATTAAAAAATAAATCTTAAAAATAAAAAAAGATAATACAATTTAAAATTATTATTTTTTGGTAGCAGAAATACTGTTTTTGACAGAGAGAGAGACAGACAGACAGAGACAAGAAGGAGGGCCCAGAGCAGTCTCCATAGTTGCACATCATTAGTTTTCATTATAGTTTTTTTCCACAGGTGGGTATGAGGATGTGTAGGGTAGGAACTGGGCCATGGACCTCCCTCATGGGAGGCACACCCCTGCAAACTGGAGGCCATCCACATGGAAAGCTCATCCTGAAGAGAACCAAACTTGGGGCACCTACCAGCTCAGCATATGGGTTCTGCATGAACCGGGGCCAGGATTTGATCCCAGACCCCAGAACTGCAAGTTGAGTGCTCAACCTGCTGAGTCATCTAGCTTCCCCTAGTAGCAGAAATAATTGGTGAGAAAGGATAGGGAAGGACATTGGTGGTTTTATTGTAAGCTTTACAGTAGTATTTGACTTTTAAAATGTATACATGGATTATTTTGAAGAAGGAAGGGAAGAAGGAATGAAAGGGAGGGAGGGGGAGAGAGAGAGAGAGAGAAAGGAGAAAGAAAGAAAAGAAGGAAGGAAGGAAGGAAAAAAGGGGAAGAGGCAAGGCAACTAGAGACAAACAATAAAATGATATGGAGTTTATACCTGTAGAATACATGAGTTCTTTGTATTGTGGGTGGAGAGAGAGGGATGATCTATGTCTTTTCATGTTAGGAGCTGCTAATTCCCAAATCCTTGTCATTATGGTGAGAGTTCAACTCCCAGCTTTACTTTTATTGAAACTGAACTAGCATACACTCCATGCTCAAGGTGATTGGCTCAAGGATGGGCACATCATTGATATAGATTGATATGAATGCTGGGGTGAGAGAGCATGTCTTTCTTTTCTCTTATTTCTTAACTCTAACCTAGAGTTGCTGAGAATCATCATTGCTTCCATTTGACTGAGTTTTATTGGAATAAAGCAAACACAGGGAAAATCAGAAGGTAGAAATAGATACAACTTAAGATATGTGGTGATATTGTGCCTGGACTCTATCACCCCTGAAATGGGTCAGGGATTTCTTAGTTATCAGGGACAATATATTTGTTTTGTGCTCTGGCTAGTTTGAGTTGGTTTCTATCATCCACCACCTAGTGTTCTCAGTAGTACAAAGCCTTATATCTATTTTCCAGCCCCTTTTCTCTTGGTTCCTGACTTGCTTACACCACTAATTGCAGGCACCCATAGTTCTCTGGCTGTGAAAATCTACATTCAAAAAATCTGTGTATAGGGGAAGCTGGGATGGCTCAGTGGGTTAAGCGCTCACTTTGCAGCACCGGGGACTGAGGATCGAATCCCAGCCCCAACCTGTGCGGACCCATATGCTGAACTGGGAGCTCCCCCAGTTCAGTTCTCTCTCTGTCTCTGTCTCTGTATCTCTCTCTCTCTCTCTGTCAAAAATAAAAATAAATAAATAAATAAATATATTTAAAAAAAATAAATAAATAAAATTAAAAAAAAATCTGTGTAAACATTGTTTTGAAAATAAATTAGGGGAAGCCGGGATGGCTGAGTAGGTTAAACGCTCACTTTGCAGCCCCAGGGACTGAGGATCGAATCCCGGCCCCGGCCTGTGCGGACGCATATGCTGAACTGGGAGCTCCCCCAGTTCAGTTCTCACCGGGGTGAGACCCCGGCCCAGTTCCTGCCCTGTGCAGCCCCACACCCACCTGTGGAATGAAACTATGTGGAAAAACCAATGATGTACCACTGTGGAGACTGTTCTGGGCCCTCCCCTTTCTCTCTGTCTCTGTCTCTGTCTGTCAAAAACAATAAAAATAAATCTTTAGGAAAAATAAAAAGAAAGAAAATAAATTATGTGTTCTCTTACCTGGGAGTATTTAAATTTTAATAAGGCATGAAATAGAGGTGACGAGTAGCATCTTTTGTATTTTGTTTTGTTTCTCTGGAATATTTTATTAATATATTTATATTATTTATATTTCAAAAATAAAAACTGTTTACCTTTAAGGTATACAACATGATATTTGATATGCATATGCCTAGCGAAATGATTAGTGTAGTCAAATTAATTAACATGTCTTCTCCTCACATAGTTACCATTTTTGAAGACTTATTTTGTTTATGACAGAGAGAGACAGACAGAAGGGGGAGGGCCCAGAGCAGTTTCCATAGTTGTGCATCATCAGTTTTTTGACATGGTTTTGTTCCACACAGGTGGGTAGGGGTAATGCAGGGTAGGAACTGGGCTGGGGACCTCCAACAAGGGAACCACACCCCAGTTCAGATGTGTCGGCATGGTCCCTGTGGCTGCAAAGCGAGTACTTAACCTGCTGAGTCATCCTGGCTTCCTCAGATAGTTACCTTTTGTGTGTGTGTGATGAGAGCACCTGAAATGTACTCTCTTAGCAAATTTCCAGTATAGAATACATTGTTATTAACTATGGTCATCATGCTGTAAATTATATCTCTAGACCTATTCAGCCTACATAAATGCAACTTTGTACTCTTTGACCAACATCACCCATTTCTTCACCTCCCTGCCCCCTGGTAACCACTGCTCTACTCTCTACTTCTACATATTTAACATTTTTAGATTCAACCTACAAGCGAAATCCTGTAGTACTATTTCTCTCTAGGTCTGGCTTGTTTCACTTAGCATAATGTCCTCCTGGTTCATCCAGGTTGTTGCAAATGGCATAATCTCCTATTTTAAGAAAAAATAATCTTCCATTATAAGTTTGTGTGTGTGTGCATGTGTTCCATTGTGTGTGTGTGTGTGTGTGTGCACATGCACATGCATGTGATTGTATAATCACAATCGTTTTCATCTTTTCTTCCATTGATGGAAACTTAGGTTTTTTTCTATAGCTTGTCTGTTACTAATAATACTGCAAGGAACATGGTAGTGCAGATATCTCTTCAAGATATTGATTTCATTTCATTATAATATATACCCAGAAGAGAAATTTCTGGATTATATGGTAGACCTATTTTCAGTTGTTTTTTTAAGATTTATTTTATTGACTTTTGACAGAGAGAAACAGAGACAAAGAGACAGAGAGAATGGGGTGTGTGCAGAGTAGTCTCCATAGTCAACACTAGTTTTTCCATATAGTTTTACTCCACAAGTGGGCACAGGGCTGCTCTGGGCAGGAACTGGGTCAGGAGCCTCCCACATAGGCCCCAACAAGAACTGAACTGGGGGCACTCCCCAGTTCAGCATGTACGTCCTCATGAGCCGGGGCCGGAATTCAATCCTCGGTCCCCGGGGCTTCAAAGCGAGCGCTTAACCCGCTGAGACATCCCAGCTTTCCCTATCTGCAGTTTTTTCAGAAACCTTTATATTGTTTTCCATAATGGCACCAATTTATATTCTTACAACATTGTACAAGTGTTTGCTTTATTGGCACCCTCACCAATACTTGTCTGTTTGTTTATCTGTTTGTTTATTATAATAGCCATCTTTTGGATATTTTAACTGTCTGGCAATCTAGCTGATAATTAGTCAAGATTTATCTTTTAACTTGCAAGTTTTTTGAAATTGTTTTTAAAAGAGAAGCATATTTTAATTCTTATAAAAAAAATTGAAATAAATAAGCAAAAGCTGAGGTTACCTTTAAGTTTGACATCATGGTTGCATTAAAAAGACAAGTTAATTCAGTCAGTTATTTGTATTTTTTAAAACAAAAAGACTCCACCAAAAAACTATTAGAAATAATAAATGCGTACAGTAAAGTTGCAGGACACAAAATCAATGTATAAGAATCCACAGCATTTTTATATACAAAAAACAAAACATCAGAAAAAGAAATAAGAAAAACAATACCTTTTGCGATAAAAAAAAAAAAAAGAATAAAATACTTAGGAATAAACTTAACAAAGAATGCGAAGGACTTATACGCAGAAAACTATAAGACACTATTAAATGAAATTGAAGAAGATAAAAAGAAATGGAAAGGTATTCTATGTTCATGGATTGGAAGAATCAACATATTTAAAATGGCCATGTTACCTAAAGCAATATGCAGATTTAACACAATTCTCATCAAAACCTCACAGACATTCTTTCAAGAAATAGATAAAAAAAAAAAATCATCAGATTGATGTGGAACCACAAAAGACCTTGAATCACCAAAACAATCCTCCAAAGAAAGAATAAGGCTGGAGGCATCACGCTCCCTGACTTCAGTCTATTCTACAAAACATCAATAAACAAAACAGCTTGGTATTGGCAGAAAACTAGACATATAGACCAATAGAACAGAATCAAAAACCCAGAAATAAACCCAAAATATATAAACAGATAATTTTTGACAAAGGAACAAAAAATATACAATGGAGAAAAGAAAAGCCTCTTCAGTAAATGGTGCTGGGAAAATTGGAAAAACACATGCAAAAGAATGAATGTGGACTGTCACTATAAACCAAAATTAATTCAAAGTGGATTAAAGATATCCACATAAGACCCAAAACAGTAAAGTGCATAGAAGAAAACATCAGTACTAAACTTGTAGACATTGGACTCAGAGAGCACTTTATGAACTTGACCCCAAAGGCAAGGGAAGTAAAAGCAAAAATAAATGAATGGGACTATTTTAAACAAAAAGGCTTCTGCATAGCAAAGTATATCGTCAACAAAGTAAAAAAGAAACCAACTGAATGGGATAAAATATTTGCAAACAATGCCACTGATAAGGGACTAATGTCTAAAATATATAAAGAACTCATGCAACTCAACAATAAAAAAACAAATGATCCAATTAAAAAATGGGCAGAAGACCTAAACAAACACTTCTCCCATGAAGGCATACAAACGGCCAACAGTTATAGGGAAAAAATGCTCAACATCACTAGCAATTAGAGAGACGCAAATTAAAGATACAACGAGATACTACCTCACACCTGTTAGAATGGCTATAATCAACAAGACAAGGAGTAACAAGTGCTGGAGAGGCTGTGGAGGAAAAGGAACCCTCATACACTGCTGGTGGGAATGTAAATTCGTACAACCACTATGGAAGGCTGTATGGAGATTCCTCAAAAAATTACGAATGGAATTACCATATGACCCAGCCATCCCTCTACTGGGTATCTAACCACAAAACTTGAAAACCTTAATTGCAAAGATGTATGTACCCCAATGTTCATGGCAGCACTGTTCATGGTGGCCAAATTGTGGGAACAACCAGTGTCCTTTGATAGATGACTGGATAAAGAAGATGTGGTACATTTACACAGTGGAATGCTACTCATCAATAACAAAAGATGGCATAGAGCCATTTGTGACAACATAGAAGGACCTTGAAAACATCTTATTAAGTGAAATAAGTCAGACTGAAAGAATCAAGAAACATATGACCTCACTTATAAGTGGAATATAAAACTGAAAGTAACAAAGAAGGAAAATCTCATGGACACAGTTAATAGTTTGGTGGTTACCTGAGGGTAAAGGGGAAGGTGGAGGGAGAGTAGGGGGAGGAGGGGGGGAGGAGGAAGGGGGCATCAAATATATGGTGATGGAAAGAGCTGATTCTGGGTGGTGAGCATGTAATGCAATGCATAGTCTACGTAATGTAGAATTGTACACCTGGAAAATATGTAATTGTTATCAACCAACATCACCCCAATAAATTTAACAATTAAAACAAAACAAAACAAAACAAAACAAAGCATAAGTCTAAAAATTTATAAGTAGTAAAAAAACAATTTTTTTATTTTTAAAAATTCATATATATGTCACAAATAATGTGTATAATTATATATTTTAAACATTTTTCTTCTCAGTCATCCTCTCATTTCTACTATAGAAATTTTAAGCCAACTAGAGATAATCTTTTAATTGCTTTACATTTTTTCCTCCCACTTCCTTTTCTCCAGGATAAGAACCTTGATTCTGAGATATGGTGAAGATAATAGGGCATGTGTAGAATTCGTTCCTTGGATTGTTACAGTGTTTATACTACAGATCAGTTTCCTGTGTGAACTTTTCTGGCTAAAAGCAAGCAGAAATGGTACTTAAAAGAGCACTAACAGAGAAGGCATTTTGTGGTCTCTGGGATCATCATGCCAATCAAAAAGAAGTCACTGAATTGAAAGTTAAAAAATTTTTTTTTAATTGGAAAGTTCTGAGAAATCAGCTGTAACAAATTCCCAAATGGAAAAGCTGAAGATCAGCAAAATTGAAAACCTTAACAAGATAAATGCATTTGTGGTTATTTTACCCATCCTGATTATACTTGTAAAATATCAGCCATAAATAGGGTGAAATTTTTTTGTAACTTGCATAATTGCACATGTTTACTGCTGACAGTGTCTTTATTTAGATTTTATGAGCTCTTTATAACTCTTAATGACTTAGCCTGAAACATTTTCTTTGTGAATGAGTTTATCAATTCACAAGTGAACATTTTTGCAGAGTACTATTTATTATAATACATACAATCTCTTTCCTGTGATAGGTAAAGGTCAAACTTAGGAGCTTCCTGTTGCTTCCACAGATATAATGTTGGGTATGCAATTACAGGGAAAGATAAAGGTCAGACTGGAACTGAGCCATCATGCATTTTATGCAGAAGGAAAATGTTAGAACCAGACAGGACAGTGGAATTTATAACCATGTTATAGGAGTGACCCCATCACTCTTGAATGATACTACAAATTGGTAATGAGGGCACCTCTATGTCTAATTAATGCCTGTTCCTCAGGATACAATATTTGTGACACATTTAATTTAGGATGTTCTCCAAACATTCACAGAGTTTAAATTTGGTGATAACTGCTCTTACCTCCTTACTCTTAAGAATTGACCTTCAGAATTATGGAAGAAAGAAGGAGAAAGAGATGTGCTTTTATTCAAATTAACCTATAATCATAGAAAAGTTACTTACCATTTTCATCTCAGTTTCATACCTTGCCCTCACTTCACATCATAAAGATTTTTAATAATAAACATTTTTGTCTTAAAATAATATTTAATGTACTATTGAAATATAAAGTTGTTATTATTAAGGAAAAAGTTTCCCAAAGTCACTGAAAGTAGAATAAAAAATCCTAATTCTTAAGGGACCCAAACTGCTCAGACAATTTTCTCTAATAGTAAAGCAACCTGAGATTACTATGCATCATATTCTAAGGCTTTTTGAGGATAGAGATTGTATTAATTTCTGCAGAGGCCTCTTTGTGAATGTTATAATGTCTGTCAACAGAGCTTCCTTATCTTTAGTGTAAATATCATATCAATCACAATTTACAGCCAGTTCCCCACCTTGTAAAGTGCTCGTAGTGAAGAAAAAGCTAGGAAGTGGACTTTGTATAAACTTTTTCTATTTTTCAAAGAAGTGATCATCCCATTACCTTTATTTCTGCGTACTAAATACCCCAGATGCTCTCTCTGTTCTTAATAGGCTTTATTATCATCCTACCCATCATTTTGGTCTGCCTTTTCTAGAATCTTTTTCAAATTCTCCACATTTTTCTTAAAATATGAGGATCAACAGTATCCCTATACAAGTATAGAACAATTGTCTCCTGTTTTTATCAGGCCAACTCCTTTAAGGATAAGTTTTTAAAGAACCCAGTGATGACTCATAATAAACTCATGGTCTGTTATCATTTCCCACTTAAAAAAAATATTATCTTATTTCCACAATTTGGGTAGTGTTTGGTTTAGGACTCAAAGGAAGGGGATACATGGTGAAATCATCCTTTTTTTCTGGTGTGACATTAATGATATATTGTACCCCCAATGAGGAATTGTCAAATATCTTTATCCAACCTTGTTGAAAATAGCTTGTTAAGAACATGAAATGTTTAAATACTTCAGGAACAGGAGAGCTATTTGTCAGACAACTTGATATTACTATATAGAGATATTGTCTCAATCAGTAGAAGTAAGTCAGTGATTAGGTTTAAGAAAAATTGCTAATCTGAAACTCTTTTTAAACTTCATATATTTATAATTTGCACATGAGCACATTATTATAACACATGTATGTTTTATATCCTCAGTGTGCTAGACAGTGTGTAGAAGAGAAGCACAGTTCTGGTCTCCTACTACTTTGCAACATTGCAGCATGTCACAAGTAGAGGATGTGTCTGTATGACTACAGTCACATATATTAAAAATATGAATGTTATAATTCTGCTTTTTCTATTTTAGATTTTTTTCTTTTTTTTTTATTATGAAGTAAACCCAGATAGACAGAACATTGTCAGACACATAAATCTAAATGCAAGACATTTCATATCTTTCCAGACTCATACTTTTCTGAATGAACTAAAGTTTAAGGAAGAATTTTAAATGAAGAAGAGATGATGGTTTAACAGATGGCAGATGGAAGTTTTTCTAGGTTTTTGAAATAGTATAAACTGTTCTATAAAGTATCTATAGATGAAGAGAGACAGAAGCAAAAATGAGTGGTACTTCTTGACTAGTGTTTTGGTAACAGGTGGGGGAAACGATGGAGCTGATATAGGTAGGTGAGCTGGGAAGAGTGGCATGGAAACCACACTTTTCAGCAATGCAGGATGGAGCACCACTGAAAGCCTTTGAAGAAGAAGCTAATTTTACCAGCAGCAAAGGACGGACAACTAGTTATTTGCTAAATAAGAAAAGATAGAATACAGATAGTAAAGAGAAAATTTAGCATATAGTGACCACGCAATCCAATAAGAAAGCGTTTCAGCAACTCTCTTTAACTACTCATTGTTAATTTCCCCACCTAAGAGTAGGCCTCTGAACTAAGTGCAGTAAGAAGCAAGTTTAACTGGAGAGTCTTTACTTTCCATAACACATATCCATCAGCCTTCTAACATATGCATGTTACAACGACACAGTACTTTATTTACAATGCTGAATGAAACAGTGAAGGTCCCGGTCCTTGTGAAGCTTATAGTTTGGGGAGGAATTTAAAAAAAAGAAAAGAAAAAGAAATGTAAGCACAGTGAATACTTCGCAAATTTTACTAGATACTACTAAGAGAAAATAGCAATGTACAAAAACAGATACTACTAGGAAATGTAAGGGGAGAGAAAAACTACTTAGGTGGTGTAACGATAATGGAAACTTCCCTGAAGAAGTGATATTTGAGATTAGACATGAAAGCAGAGAAATTGGTAATCAGGGGAAAGAACATTTCAGGTATAAAGAGAAGCATTTGTGATTATCCTAAAGCAGGAGAGAGCTTAGTGTGTTTGAGAAGTTAAAGAAGGCTAGTGTGGCTGAAACATGAGTTGCAAGGAGGAGTGGGAGATGAGGCTGTGCATGATCATGAAGTTTTGTAGGCCATATTAAATTATTTTAATTTATTCTAAGTAAAATGAGAAGTCACTGGAGAGTTTTTAACAAAAGTGTTGCATGGTTACATTTTTAATTTTATAAGATTGTTTTCACTATTGTATTGAAAATGAATGAAGCCAAGTAGTCAGGATTATAAACAGACTGATATAATACTTTAGGCAAGAGGTGATAGTGGATTTCATTATAGCAGGGTCAGTGCAGATGAAAAGTGAATGGAATCCAGATATTTTTGTAGCTGAGTGGACAGGACTTGGAGGTAGATTAGATATGAGTAATGAGAAAGCAGGAGGAATATAAAAACAATCCTTAGGTATAAGCAACCAGGTGAATGCTGATACCATCTATGGGGATGTGAAAGACACATAGAAATAAAGTTGAGGAGTTGAGAATTAGAGGCACTTTTTTCTTAAGATTTATTGCTTGAGAGCAGGTGAGAGAGAGAGAGAGACAGGGGAGAAAGCACAGAGCAATCTCCACAGTTGCATATCATTAGTTGTGACATAGTTTCATTCCACACAGGTGGATGTGGGGCCACAAAGGGCAGGAACTAAACTGGGGGCCTCCTGCTTGGGAGGAGAGAACCTTCAGTGTTGGGATCAGTGGTTACCTGTTGCACCACAGTTCAGCATGTGGCTTTTGCACAGGCCGGGGCTGGGATTCTATCCCCCAATCTCCCAGTTGAGTTATCCTAGCACTCTCCCAGGCAATATGGGTTGTTGTTTTTTTTGGGGGGGGGGCTGCTGTGCGGGATGTGAAATTTGATATTCCTATAAAACATCCACTTGGAGATTTCAAATATCTGAGTAACATCTGAGTCTGGAATTCAGAGGAGATGTCTGACTTACAGATATACATTTGGAAGTTATAAATATACACATAGTGTATGAAATATTTATATGGATATGCATATTATAGTGTGAATCTATTCTATAGATGTGAAATATCGAGAATACAAAAGCAAATATTTTTTACTATAAATTTAAATTTGCCATTTTTTATATCTCTGGTGATAGGAACTTTTACTCATGAGTGGGCTTTAGTACAGAGTTCAATTTCGTTTAGAGAATTTCCTGGAAATTTTAGGATATACTTGAAGAGCACTAACCTAATGGGTTTTGAAGATTTTGTTTGGCCAGCAAAAGGTGAGAGAATCCAATTAGGATTCTCCTTGCAAAATTTTAGCCCTCACCATTTTTGTATTGGCTACCTTGCTCCTGCAAATGGACCCAAAAGGATTGTTCTTTCGCAGATGGTTGAGGACATCTGCATTAAGACACTAGTTAGAATCACTGCATTATTCCTCTTGCCTTTTGGCTATTATAATAATAATCACAATTAGCATTTTGGAATAATCTTTTGTACATTCAAATTGTTTTTAAAATGCTAGTTACGCCTCAATACACTCTTATGAAGAAAGAAAATGATTTTATGGGTGTAAGACTGGAAGAGCAGGTTAATCATTACCATTATGACATTTATTATTTATTCAAACAAGTCACTGAAAGTGTTTGCTAGGTGTCATCTTAGCTGGTGAGCACATTGCCTTTGATTTTTTAAAAACAGCAACAAATAGTTCATGGTCACAAAAAAGTTTAACTTTAGTTATCTAAGAGACTGAATCCTACATAGCTGAACTACAGTCATATATATATAAAGTCATTACATATAGCTTTTTATATAGAAAGTCATTAGATATAGCTTTATATATAATATATAAACCTTTGTAACTTTATATTATACATATAACTATATTTTACTATATATTGTATCAATTTTATATGTAGCTGTACATAAAGCTAAAGATAAAGATTTGCCTTATTATTAGACGTAGATGTCAACCATTTTACATAAAATATTTTGAAAAATTCTTTTTGTCTTATTAATCAGAACAAACTAAATATAATTTAACATCTTCTAGATGATTTAGTATCATCATTATAAACCTTCACTATTGTACTGCACTACAATAATTTGAGGCCCACCTTGCAGAAGCTATGGAAATCTTGTCTTCTGATCTCTTCAACAGAGGGCGACAGATGGCTGCACTTTACCTGTTTTCAGCATTCCTTACCTCTCATTCCTGACTATAACTTTTTTGAATGTCTCCTTCACTTACATATTTTTCATAAGTGTCATTAGGCTAAGTCAATGACTAAGAAATTTTATTGGATAAAAATTAACAAATTTTAAGGGTGTGTAAATGTATTTTACTGTTTTGTTTATTTGTTTTTTATCTTTTAAGTTTCTTAACTCTGTTCACAGAAGTATTTTGGAATGATATGAATCCATCATTTTACTCATTTTTCACATAAAGGATTATTCTTAATTACTAGATGAGGGCTATCTGGAAAAAATCCAGCTACTGTCAATATAATGAGAATGGTTACTTGGCTGGATATGTTTTGGACAGCCCTCGTATATATTGTAAATTCTCATTTGGACTACCTTCATGGTATCACAACCCCAAGCTAAGATAGTAAAATAAAGACTGAAACCATTAACACGCTAATTAAAAATTTTGGCATATGAATTTATTCCAGAAATGCAAGTCTGAATTAATAATTAAAAAATAATTAATAAACAGAATTCACCCTAATCATGTGATAAAAATAATATGACATCTTAATTGATTTTCATGATTATTTCTTAAAATTTAACACCTGAGGATC
>PVKE010022660.1:0-25467 GCA_004027555.1 Craseonycteris thonglongyai | reverse complement strand
GCCCTGCTCCACAGTCCCTGTTCCACTTTAGGCTCTGTGATCTGATTAGGGCACTGTGTGCTGTCCCTTGAGTTCGGATGTTAAATTGTCCACAGTCTTGTGGGGCTTCCACGCTCCCTAGGTCTCGGCTTCCAGCCCGCCCTCGATCCAGCTCCACTGTGACCGTAGTCCCCCAATCCCCCTTTGTTTTTGCCAGCCCTGGGCCGCGCTCCGAGTCTCTGTCCCCGAACCGCTGCTTCCCTTTCCCTCTCCCGCTCTCCCCTTTTTTCTCTAACCTTTGTGTGTTGTTCCGCGTTGTGTGGTTCTCTCAGTTGAGGTTTCTTCTCAGGGTTTCCCCTGTGGATTCCCCTCTGTTCACAAGGCCCTTCCCAGGCAGTTATCGGCGTGCTCCTCTCATGCCGCCATCTTTGATCTCTGACTATCATTCTTAAGGGTAGAAACATCACATTCTCACCATGATGTAATTAGGAATCCAGGTTCTATTATTAACTTCCTCCCCAAAGTCTAATTTTGTTGGGATTATGATTCATGTTTCTCTTTCTTCACTTTTTTTTCCTATTAGTTTCAGGTGTAGAAAGCAATGTGATTAAACATTTACATACCTCACAATGTGATAAACCCAACAAGTCTACTACCCATCTGACACTGTACACAGCTATTATAATACTATTGACTATACTCCCTATGCTGTACTTTATATTCCATGACTATTTACATATTTTAACTGTAGTTGACATTCAATATTATTTTATATTAGCTTTAAGTATACAGTACAGTGGTTATGATTCTTGATTCTGATCATACAGCATTTGTGTTTGGAAACATTCTCTAATTATTTTAGCAGATCAGTACTTTTGCTCCTCAGTACCTTTTCCAAGCACCCACAAAAAAGATACTAATATCTTAATAAAAAATAATAGTAACTAAACCTAGGTCCCAAGAATAGTTTCTCTCTTTATAATATGTTTAACAAATATTTTGAGATGTCATATACCATACAATTCACCCATTTAAAGTGTACAACTCAATGGCATTTAGTATGTTCACAGAGTTGTGCAACTATCACCACAATTCATTTTAGAACATTTTTATTGCTACTCCAAAAAGAAACCCAATACTTGTAAGTAGTTATCTATCATTCACACATGCCCTGCAGCTTAGGCAAACATGAATCCACTTTCTGTCTCTATAGATGTGCCTACTCTGGATATTTCATATAAATGAATCATACAAGTACATCATGTGGCCTTTTTTGTCTGGCTTCTTTCTCTTAGCCTGTTTTCAAGTTTCACCTATGTTGCAGCAGGTATCTTACTTTCATTCCTTTTTTATGGCTGAATAATATTCCATTGTATGGACAAACCATATTTCACGTATCCATTCATAAGTTGATGGAGATTTGGGTTGTTTCCTTTTTTGGGCTATTGTCAATAATGCAGCTATGAACATGGTGTACAAGTTGCTTGGACATGTTTTTTATTCTCTTGGGTATATATCTAGGAGTGGAATTTCTGGGTCATATGCCTTTTTCTATTTTTCAATGGAATAATGTATCAATTATCTCTTCCTACATAGAAAATTACTCCAAAGCTTCATGGCTTAAAATCATAATCATGTTATTATCTCTCACAGTTTACATGGGTAAGGAATTTGGGAGAAACATGTATAGAAGGGTCTGCCTCCAGGTCTGTCATGAGGTTACAGTCAGATGTTGTTCAACATGGCAGTCATCTGAAGGCTTGGCTGGAGCTAGAAGATCTATTTCTAAGGTGGCTCATTCATAGCTGGCAAGTTAGTACTGGCTCTTGGCTAGGAAGGGGCCTTGGTTCCTTCCACATGGGCTTCCCACAGGGATATGTGAGTGTTCTCAGGGTAGCTGGCTTCCTCTAAAACAAGATAGCCAAGAAACTAAGGTAGAAGCTGCATTATCTTTTATGACTTTGCTTCAGAAGTCAGACACTATCACTTTCTCCATATTCTGTTTTTCCCATAGGCCAGCCCTGATTCATGTGGGAGGAGAGTGCACAGGTGCTAGATACCAAGGGAGGCAGGGTTGGGGATATTGGAGACTGGCTACCATGAATAGGTTAACTCCAAAACTCTATTCTCTAATGTTCCTGTGGAGATAATCCAAGTTTCTAAACCTCAGGTAGAAGGTCAAAAATATATGTCAAAGTCACAGGATCCTGACAGCACTGTGATTCTCTCCTTCATTTGGATTTATCAACCTGTGATGGAACTTCCTGACTCTCCTGCTGGGGAATTTGAGAAGAAGAGTCTTAGTGAACTATATACGTAATAGAAATAAGATAAAGTAGTCCAAGCCTGCCTCTTGTCCTTAGAATAATTCTCCTAGTATTCACCTCTAGAGGAGCCAAAGCTTTGTCTCTCTATCTACATCAGTAAAACCTTCCTGGAATGCCATTGGGTTATTTAATCCAGTCCTTAATACACTTTCTCTCCTGGCAAACCAGCAAATACTTATTAAGCAGCTACTGTGTACCCAAGAGATAATCCCAGGATCATTTGAGACTCGTATAGATGGATAGGCCAGAAATGCCCAAGCATGACCAAAATAGATTATTGTCAAACCCACCTGTCTTAAGGCTTCAAAGGCAGTGAACTGAGAAGTTTTTTTTGTTTTTTTTAAGTTAGCATTTAGAGAAGTCACAGGCATGAGAATGCTTTCAGATTTATTTTCATTTAGAAAACTCCTGAGGAAATGAAAGACAAAGAAAGATTGAGGAATAATTCTAGATTAGAGAAAGCTAAAGACACCAGACAAAAACATGTAATATTTATCCTGGATTAGATTCTAAATAGGGGGGAAATAGTGTAAAATACATTATTGAAAATTGGTGAAATTGGAATATAAACTGTAGATTAGATAATAGTATTGGATGGATGTTAACTTTTCTGAATTTTATGATTATATTGTGGTTATATAGTAAAACATATTTTTCTTTTTTTTTAAACGATTTATTTTTATTGTTTTTTGACAGACAGAGAAAGAAAGAGAGAATGGGGAGGGCCCAGAGCAGTCTCCATAGTTGACAGCATTAGTTTTCCATATAGTTTCACTCCACAGGTGGGCACGGGGCTACGCAGGGCAGGAACTAGGCCAGGAGCCTCCCGCATAGGCCCCGGCAAGAACTGAACTGGGGGCACACCCCAGTTCAGCATATGGGTCCACATGGGACGGGCCCAGGATTCAGTCCTTGGTCCCCAGGGCTGCAAACTGAGCGCTTAACCCACTGAGCCATCCCAGCTTCCCCAAAACGTATTTTTCTTGGAAAACACACACTAATATTTTAAGGAGTAAATGTGCCTACAATTCACTATCAAGCAGTTCAGAAAAAAATTTTTATATACATATGTGCACACACATGCATATATATATACACAAATAGAAACACACATATATATGTACACATATGTATGAAGAAAGAGAAAAAGTCCAGCAAAATATGAACAGTGAATCTTGGTGAAAGCTGTACTGGAATTCTGTATACTGTTTGCACCTTTCCTGTAAATTTGAAATAATTTCAAAATAAAATTTTTTTTTTAAATAAAAGGAAACTTCTAAAGATCTTCCATAGGATAGACTGTAGAATGCTCCTTTAAGGAATATAGAATGGTAACTAGGAGTTGAGGTCAGATGGGTGTCAATTACCCCCATGATCAAACTATGTCTTAGGGTGCTAGAGGTGACAACTGTCTGAGTTGACAACATCTCCTGACAGCTATTTGGAACTCCAACTTTACCAAAACTTTGTACTATCTCTGTGACCCCACAGTCAGCCCCCTGAAAGTGGCTTCTCACCTGTTCCACCCCTGACCTCTGGACCATCTAATGGTGTCTCCATGAGGTCCCAGGGCGGATAGGGGCACCACTTGCCATCTTGCTCCCCAAGACTGAGTGCATCTTTTTGCTGAGTTGAGACCTGGGCCAGAAGACAGGAACCTGTCCTGTTCCCTCCAGATCAGAGGCAGCCTGACCAGAAAACCTTGGTGCAAAATCCCCCAAGTTTCTAAGGACATCTCAGAGCCACAGAATTAGCCAAATGCCTTTGAACTAGCCTGGAGTAAGAAAGCCCATCTCCATGACACTGCTCGGTCTCAGATGTGAAGTTGCACATGCGGAATCCTATTCCACAGATGGATAGGAGGCAGCTGGGAGTGCTGCTGACTTAGAAGGAACAGATCCAATCAAGGCCCTGAGGATGCCCAAGTAAAACACATTGGCTCTTTGGCCTTCAGAACTCACTCAATATGGACTCTACAAAGTAGTTCAATGCCAGCCAAGCCTGGGTATTACCATCTGCCAGCCAGAGCCAACCCACTGACTTCTAATTAGCAGTTAAGAGGAAGTAGAAAGGCCACCAGCCCCAGGGGCTTCAAAGAGGAGGAGGTCAGGGAGATCCTTGAGAAGAGAATCAATCACAGAGCCCTGGATGAGAACAACTGGAAAAGAAAGTCTTTCTAGTTTCCATGAAAGTGGTTACTAGACTGTGATGGCCCCAGGCAAGCCCAAAGCCCGGTGGCCTCCTACTGAAGACAATGATCTTTTTCCTCCAACCCCAAAGAACTCTCTGAAATGTGTATATGGTTAAGATCAGCTTCCTGCTGTTCCCCATTCACAGAGGATTTTCTGGGCCTTTCTGATCTTCTGACACCGGGCAAATGAATCACAGGTCCTGCACATAGCAAGTTCTCAAGAACAGCAAATACTTTCACTGTAATTACCAAGTGCCAGGCACTATCCTAGGAGCTTTACAGGTAACAACTGTAACCCTCCAGTAACCCTCTAAGCATGGTACTGTTATTATCCCCATTTGTCAGATTGTGGAAACTGAGGCACAGGGAGGTTAAAGTAACACACCTGCTGACCTAGTAAATAATAAAGGCAGGATTTGAACCTCATTGTCTAGCTCAAGTCTGTGCTTTTAACCACTTCCTTATGTGAGGCCACTTTTTAAAGAACCCATAAATGAGGAAATAAACTCCCATTTCAAAAATGAGGGTTCTTATTCAACAATACACAGAAAGAGATTGATAAAGGATCTGTAAAACAGATGGATAGATGATAGGAAAAAGGGGTGAGTCTCTCAGTTACTGAGTGTACTGGTAATCTGTGCCATCTCATTCATTCATTAATTCATTTATTCATTCATCCTCTCATATTTAGAATTCAAGGCAAATTAAATGGCACAGTGGGAGGACGCAAGAGATGTACAATTTAGTTCATGAAGTGAAACCTGAGGGAAATAATCAGAAGGAGAACTGTAGACCAAGTGAGTCATGCTGACCTCAGGAGCTGGGTGAGATCTGGAAAGGAAATTTAGGCAAGTGGAAGGGGACAGCTCCAGGAAACATTTCCTCACCACCACCCTCTGCCACAGGTTGGGGGGCCTTCTTCAGTCTGCCCATATTCACCCCACACACAGCATCCTTATTTTAGCATTTCCCACATTGGGTTGAAGTTTCCTATTTGCTCCTCTGTCTGCTATTAATTTCTGTGTCCCCAGGGTTAGGCATGGACTTGGTGTTTGTTGAATGTTCTGAACAAAAAGGCTGTGAGGGTGGATAAAATAAGGCACAGGTGTACTAAAGGAAAACTCAGCAGGCAGTTTCCCCTGAGCAGGGTGGCCCACAGCAATCTTTCTCAAACTATACTATACCTGAGAATCACCTGGAGACCTTGTGAAAACACAAATCCTGATTCAGTAGGTGTGGGGTATGGCCTGAGATTCATTTCCAACAAGCCTGCTGCTGATGCTTCTGAACCCTGGACCTCACTTTGAGTAGCGAGGTGCCCTCCCTTCCCAGCGATGCCCGCCCCCACACACACACATACACATGCGCTTGTCCTTCCCAGCCCCAATAGAGCCTCATTCTGTGCTAGGACTTGCTTCGTTAGCCACTGTGCTCCTCTAATGCCCCTCATGTGACCTTAGCCACAGGTCCTACTTTCCTCCTCGTTCCCAAACCCAGGCTTGAAGACAATCTACCAAATCCCTGTAGTTCCCACAAAGTGTGGCCCATTGGTCCCAAGGGAGGAAGGTGGGGATGGGGGTGGGGGGTAACCCTGTGGTCAAGGACATCTCCCAGAACTCAGGATCACAGCACACTTTAGCATATCTGAGGCTCCAAGAAGTCCTGCGATAACAAAGCTTTGTCCAGGAGCTGAAGGGATGGCTGAAATGGCAGAACCTTAACACCCCGTAATCCTCACCAGCATCACCCCAGCTACTCAAATCTAAAGTCTCAGCGTTTGCTATACAACAATGGTTTCCCATCATCCAGATGGCCAGCCCATATGGAAACTCCAGAGCCACCATTGGAAACAGACCAGGTTTGTCGTTATTGGTGGTGATAGGGTGGGGGTGGGGGGTGGCATTTCCTCAGTCAGCGATACTCTTTTCTTTCTAACTCTTCAGGATCCAGATTCCAAGTCTCCTTTTCCTCTCCTTCTTAAAGAATCCAATGCCTTTGTTTACACTAAACTGTACATGCCTGAGAAGACTTCAATATGTCAGCTCTGAAGGCTTATTCTCAGTTTGCTTCTCGACCCCCAGCCTGGATCCATTTTCTATCCTTCTCTGTTGGTGGGAGGCTGACCCCCGAGGACCACATCACCCAGGCCCCCTCATGCTCTGGCTTCTGGTTGGGTTTGGCCACTAGGGGGCACTGCCAGGAGATCTGAGGGCAATAGGAAGGATAGTTCACCGCCCCCTGCAGTCTTACCCTGTGCAGTGGGTGCATCTCTACAGCCTCCATCCCCCTCAGGAGGCTCCTCCATAGCTCAGCTCTCATGGGGCTCCCTTTGGCCCTTCCAGACTAGGGTGCTACCAGCTGCCTGTGATCGAAGGTCCCAGGGCTCCTCACCATCCCAGCTGATGCCTTTCATCCTGTCCACATCACTGTAAACAGTCCTGTCAGTAATTGCCTCATTTTATTTTTCAGTTAAACCTTTTTGAGTGTGCCTTCTGTTTCCTGCTGGGACTCTGATACAGAATGTTGCATTTTTATTAGGTAAAAGGTCCCAATTTGGCTTACGCCAAAGCAATGAAGCTCTAATCGTAGAATCTGGGGTAGAGGGAGTCCAGAGAGAAAAGGTATTTTTGAAGGGGGAAGTGTGTCAGTTTTTTTTCCAGTGCCTTGAAATCAATTACCTTAAGGGCCGGAAGTTAACTTCTCAATAATTTTATTCTGTCCATCAGCCACCAGCTGAGAAGCTGCTCTGTTCCAGACATGGTGCTCAGGACTGTGGGAACCATAGAGACCAGGCCCCACGTCCCAGAACTTCACACTCAGGCCAGGGCAAGATGAAAGCCCTGGACTGGAATTGAATGTGACAGGCAGCCAAGCAGGGCAAAGCCACTGAGATAAGGGCCTAATCTGAGTTCAGACAGAGAACAGTGGCAGAACAGCAGACGGAGGCTTTGTTCCAAAGCTGGGGACCTGGGAGGACCTCACGGGGTGGAAGAGCAGGTCACACAAGACCTTGGGTGACTGAAAGGCAGGCCCCTCAGCAGTCTCAGCCTAGAAGCCAGAGCAGGCCCCTTGCTACAGCCTCCCTGGCAAAGCCTCCTTGGCCGCCCAGGCAGTTTTATCTGCTCCTCCCTTGGACTCTTACTGCACATCTGCTTTCCTCCCATAGCTCCCACTGACTAAGCAAGTGTTTCCCCTGAGCACACGCTGTGCTCACTCAATCCTTTCAACCACACCGGTGGGTGGGCGTTAATCATCCCATTTTATAGTTAAGCAACTGAGGCTCAGTCCAAGGGACTGGCCCACAACTTTATAGACACCAGAGGAAATAGGATTTGAATCCACAGTGCCTGGCTCTGAAATGCATGCTCACAACCACTGTATTATCTGCCTTGATTTCTGTCTCTTAGAGGAAGAGCAGCATCTACAACCAGCCAGGGCGGTGATGCTGAGCACTTTGTACAGTGTACTTAGTGCCTTCATAGTGCCCCCATGAGGTAGGTCCTAGTATCACACACACACACACACACACACACACACACACACACACACACACACAGAAGAAACTGTCCCTCCAAGAGGTTGGGTCACTCCCTCAAGGGCCCATCACTGGGTCATTGTGGGGCCAGGGTTTGAACCCAGTTGATCAACTTGGAGTTTATCCTCCCAGACACTACATTACTTGAGGGCAGGGCCCAGTCATTATTTTTTAATCAACCTTATTTTGTAGACTGGTTTTAGATTTACAGAAAAATTATAAAGATAATACAGAGAGTTTTCTAATTGCTCTGGCTAGAATAAAAGTGGTGTCTTTTTTCTGATCTGAGAGGCAAAGCTGTTAGCTTTTCACCATTGAGTGTGATGTTAGCTATATGGCCTTTATTATGTTGAGATATGTTCCTTTTGTTCTCATTTTGTTGAGAGCTTTTATCAAAAATGAATGTTGAATTTCTTCAAATGCCTTTTCTGCATCTCTTGTGATGGTCATGATCTTAATCCTTCATTTTGTACATGTGGTATATCACATTGATTGATTTGCCTATGTTGAACCATCCTTGCATCCCTGGTATAAATCCTATCTGATCATGGTTGATGATCCTGTTAATGTATTGTTGGATTTGGTTTGCTAATATTTTGTTGAGGATTTTTACATCTCTGTTCATCAAGAACATTGACCTGTAATTTTTTCTTGTGGCATCTTTGTCTGGTTTTGGTATCAGGCTAATGCTGGCCTCATAAAATAAGTTTGGAAGTTTTCCTTCCTCTTCTATTTTTTGGAAAAGTTTGAGAAGAATTGGTTTTATTTATTCTTTGAATGTTTGGAAGAATTCACCAGTGAAGCCATTTGGTCCTGGATTTTTGTTTGTTGGAAGGTTTTGAATTACTGATTTAATATCCTTACTAGTAATTGATCTGTTCAGATTTTCTATTTCTTCATGAATACAGAAAGACAAATAATGTATGATCTCACTCACAAGTAGAATCTAAAAATGAAACAAAGAAACAAAAACCAAGCTCATAGACACAGAGAACAGATTGGTGGTTGCCAGAAATGTGGGGTGGGGGTCAGTGAAATGGATGATGATGGTCAAAAGGTACCAAAAAAAGGCAAAGCCAGGATGGCTCAGCAGGTTAAGCACTTGCTTTGCAGCCCCAGGGTCCAAGGATCAAGTCCTGGCCCCAGTCTGTGCAGACCCATATGCTAAACTGGGGTGTGCCCCCAGTATGGTTCTCCCCAAGTTTGGCCCCCAGCTCATGGGGCATACCTCCTGTGCAGGAGGCCCCTGACCAGTTCCCACCCTATGCGCCCGCACACCTGTGTGGAATGAAACCATGTTGAAAACTGATGACATACAGTTGTGGAGACTGCTTAGGCCCTCCCACTTTTCTCTGTCTCTCTGTCTCTGCCTGTCTCTCTGTCTGTGAAAACAATACAATAAATCTTTAAAAAAAAAAAAGGGCACAAGAAAAAAAGTTTCCATATACTCTATGTCCAGTTTCCCCTATTGTCAGCATATCAGTGTGGTGCATTTGTTATAATTAATGCACCAGTGTTTATATGTTGTTATTAATGATAGTCCATAGTTTATTCAGATTTCCTTAGATTACCCAATGTCCTTTTTCTGTTACAGGTTCCTATCTAGGATACATTACCTTTTAGTTATCATGTCTCCTTAGGCTCCTCTGACTGTGACAGTTTCTCAGACTTTACTTCTTTTTAATGATCTTGACAGTTTTTTTTTAATTGTGGTAAAGTATGTAAAACATAAAATTCACCATCTTAACCATTTGGGGGGTATTTTTATTTGTGAAAAAATATACCTAAAACTTACCATCTTAATCATTTCTAAGTACATATCAGGAGTGCTAAGCACTTCACATTATTGTGTAACAGATCTCCAGAAGGTTTTCATCTTGCAAAACTGAAACTCTACATTCATTTAACAACTCCACTTTTCCTCCCCCTCTCCCCAGCCCCTGGTAACTATATTTCTACTTTCTGTTCTTATGAAGTTGACTACTTAAGCTACCTCATTTAAGTGGGATTGTACAGTATTTGTCCTTTTGTGACTGGCTTATTTTAATGAGCATAATGTCTTCAAGTTTCTCCCAAGTTGTAAGTATGTGTCAGAATATCCTTATTTTCAAGGCTGAATAATATTCCATTGTATGTATGTATATTCCACATTTTGTTTATCCATTCATCCATCAACAGACTCTTGGGTTGCTTCAACCTTTTGGCTATTGTGAACGTAAGTATACAATATCTCTTAGAGACAGTGATTTTAATTCATTAGGATATATGCCCAGAAATGGAATTGCTGGATTATATGGTAATTTAGAACTTGCCATAGTCTTCCATAGAAGTTGTGCCAGTTTACATTTCTACCAACAGTACACAAGGGTTCCAGTTTCTCCGCATCCTTGTCAACATCTGTAATTTTTTTTTATAGTAGCCATCCTAATGGGTATGAGGTTATATCTTATTGTATGTGTTTTTTTTCTTATTGTGGTTTTGATTTGCATTTCTCTGATCATTAGTGATGTTAAGCACAGTTCCATGTGCTTATTGGCCATTTGTTTATTTTCTTTGGCAAAATGTCTATTCAAGTCTTTTGTCTATACTTTAGTAAGGTTTTTGTTGCTATTGCTGCATTATAGGAATTTTTTATATATTAACCCCTTATCAGATATATGATTTGCTAATATTCTCTTCCATTCTTTAGGTTGCCTTTTCACTCTGTTGATTGTGTCCTTTGATGTACAATCTTAAGAGATTTGAGGAGTACTAGTCAGGTACTTTGTAGGATGCCCTCTATTAAAATTTGTCTAATATTTTTCTCGTGATTAGACTGAGGTTATGGATTTTGTGGAGAAATAGCAGAGTTCAAGAGCCATTTTCATCATAGCATATCAAGGATGCATACTGTTGATGTTGATGCTGACCTTAGTCACCTGGCTGAGGTACCAGCAGATTTCCCCACTATAGTGTTACTCTTTCTACTCTACCACCACCACCACCCCTTACCCACCTTTTCCATATTATATTCTTTGGAAGGAAGTCATTATGCGCAACCTTTGTGGTTCTCTACATTAAATATAACATTATAAATAGTCCTTTTATTAAATTCTACTAAAATTATATGCTGGAACCCTGACTACAATATAGACATAATGCTTCATATCTTTAAAAAATCAGTTTTTAGTGTGGAAAATATTAAACATACACAAAGTAAAGAGAATAACATACCCAATTCCCAGTTCCAACAATTATGAACATTCTTTCATTCCTGTTTCATCTATATTGCTACCCACTATCCACTCCTATTCTATTTCATTACAATTTTCTTATAGCCCCCCCTTTTTTCCAGATAAACTCACACGTACTAAAACATGCAAATTTTAGGCTACGCAATTTTAAAGAGTGGGCACAACTGTGTAAAACACATCTCTTTTACAATATAGAGCATCTCTATCTCCCACTGTCCTCTGTCCCTTATCATTCAGTACCCTCCACCCACCTATCCAGAGACAAAGACTGTTCTGATTTTTTTTTACCTTAGGTTAATTTTGCCTGTTCTAAAACATCATGTAAATGGAATCACACAGTTTTCACTTGTTTCATTGAGTATAATGTATTCTAGGTTCACCCACGCTGTTGTGCATATCAGCATTCCATCCCTTTTTATTGCTGAGCAGTATTCCATTGAATGTATACACAACTTGTTTATCCGTTCTCTAGTTGATGAACATTGGGTTGTTACCAGTTTTGGGCTACTGTGAATAAAGCTGCCACGGACATTTTTGTACAAATCTAGTCTTTTTTGTGGGTGTATGTTCTCATTTCTTTTGGGTAAATACTTTGTTGTATGTTTCTGTATCCACCGATGCTTAGGACCTAGTCAGTGCTCAAAAAAAAAAAAAAAAAAATTAAAAAAAGTGATGAAATAAACTGAGTTGCAGAACTAAGAACTGTGAGGTGGTGACAGTCATTTCATATAAATAAAGTCAAGTCGTACACTGAGCATGAGCACCAATAGCAAAGATGGTATAAAAAGAAAAGGTAACTGAGGTAAAGACTTAGGGATTCAGTTAAGAATTTTGAAAAAGAGCAGGCTTTGAAGAAGAGCCAAAACTTGGAGACAACCAGGAGACAACCAACAACTTCCTCCTGCAAAGGATAGAGACCTCTTCCACCTGCTGGCTGGACAGGGGGTCCTGGAGGGTGTCTCCCCCCCCCACCCACCGACCCAGTGTCACAACTGAGGGCACAATGGGGGGAGGCAGACACAGTCAGAGCAAAGATTGTAATGCCCATAGTTTGTTAGTGAGGTTTTCCACAATGTTTTGCATCTTGTTAAGAAGCATTAATGCACTTTGTTTTTCCTCTCTAAATCTACCCCTGAACTGCCACACTGAAAGACCTTGTCCTGACCAGGGATAATCCAGAACAGGCGACAATCCAGCAATCTTTTCTCCTTGGCTCCAGAAGATGTTTGTGTGTAGTTGGAAAATCTGGATTTCTGCCATTAACTAGCCATGTGTGCTTTTGTCTCCAAAGTTTCTTCCAGCACTGAAAGAAATACTACGGCCTAGCAACTATCACAGTTGTTTTTGATAAATGTGTTTTTCCCCTTATTACAAAGGTATATGTGTGTTCATCATAGGAAGTTAGAAAATGCAAACAAGAGAACAAGAGAGAATATAAAATCACTCATAATTTCACCACCCATTACTAGCTCTTCCTATCATTCATTCATCCATTTAAGAAATATTTGTGGAATGCCAACCATGTACTGAGCAATTTGAATATATCTCTTTTAGACTATTTATTTTTATATTTTAATGAAATCATCCTGCTTGGTAACTTGCCTTTCACTTAACAGACAGTTGTGAACATATTCCAATGTCAATAAGTATTTTTCTACAATATTCCAGTTTTTCATGTTAATAACACTCTCAGAGCTAGATTTTTAGCAAATTCATCACTATTTCTTTAGGATAATTCCTAGAAATAGAATACCTATGCTAGTTAGTGATCACACTTAGGTGGCTTTTGGTAGACAATGCCCAAATGGCTTGTATCCTAAGCCTTTCTCTCTATCCTTCCACTCATACATATGCACTGAAAGTGGGGCTAGACTGGCCTTATAATATTACAGGAGCCACCAAACCCACATTTAGTTAAAATTAATTAAAATAAAAGAAACAATTCAGGTCTTCAAAATCATTAGCCACATTTCAACCACTCAATAGGCATATGTTATGTAGGTAGTGGTTACTGTAATAGCACAGAAATCACATTTCCATAATCACAGAAAGTTCTATTGGACATCATTGGTCCAGAATAATGTTCAATTGATGTTAATTATTGTTATTTTGGGGTGGAGAGATTTAGGGTGATTTACCTTTTTTTGCATTGCTTGGCCCCTTTATAATGAGCATTTATCAATTATTGTTTTACATATATCATGTCTAAAAGCCTCCCCACTTTGGAGGGCTATGCCTCATGCCCACCTATAGATGTGTTAGATTGCGGGAGATCTTCTAAGCCCTTATGTCTAGTCACTGAGTTTGAATTTTAATTTCCTTCCTAGAGATAGAGCTCAAAAACGTAAGAATCTCTATGCAGGGGATTCAGGGATAGCTCAACAGGTCAAGCACTTGCCTTCTAGACGCCAGGTCGTGTTTGCATCCCAGCTCTAGCCTGTGCAGGCCTACATGCTGAACTGCAGCCAACCTGGTTCCAGGGGGTGTGCCTCCCACGTGGGAGGCCCCAGTCCAGTTCCTGTCCTATGTGGTCCCCCACCACCCATGTGAAATGAAACCATGTTGAAAACTGATGACATAGGGGAAGCTGGGATGGCTCAGCGGGTTAAGTGCTCGCTTTGCAACCCTGGAACCTGAGGATCGAATCCCGGCTCTGGCCCAGTCGAACCCATATGCTGAACTGGGTGTGCCCCCAGTTCAGTTCTTGCCGGGGCCTATGTGGCAGGCTCCCGGCCCAGTTCTTGCCCAACGCAGCCCCATACCCACCCGTGGAGTGAAACTATATGGAAAACCTATTGCTGTCAACTATGGAGACTGCTCTAGACCCTCCCCCTTCTCTCTGTCTGTCTGTCTCTCTTTCTCTCTGTCAAAAAACAATAAAAATAAATCTATAAAAAAATTAAAACAAACAAAAAACTGATGACATACAACTATGGAGACTGCTATGAGCCCTCCTCCTGTCTCTATGTCTCTCTTTTTCTGTCAAAAACAATAAAAATAAATCTTTAAAATGTATCTCTTTTTTAATTATACAAGTAGCACATAGTTGTAAAAAAAAAAAAAAATCTAATAGTAGGTAGTGAAATTCCTTTTCCTGAGGGTTATTGTTCACAGGTTAGTGAGAATCCTGCCAAACTTGGATATGTTATGGACAATCACCTGTAATACCGTTATGAGTGTTATATCATCAGGTCATAGGTACCTGTGCTCTCCAGCCTGCTTGAACACACATCTAGATATTTTATCTTGTCAGTGAGCATTCGTTCCTTACAGAGGACCAGAGTCCTACCTCCCTTTCTGTTGGTGAGAGCTAGAAAAAAGGGCTTCTGAAGTGCCAGGACTTCTTTCTCTTGCCTCTCCCGGTGGCCCTTGATAACACCTCCCTGCAACACAATGCACCAAATTTAATGGACAGTTCAATATTTTTGAAAAAGACACAAAGACCACCATCACAGTAATCAAACTATAGAACATGTCCGTCACCCCAAAAAGTTTGCTGCAGCATTTTCTCAACAAAATTGAATGCAAAATATCAGAATTCATCACACATGCTGTTATTATTTAATAAAACTTGTATTTCAGTTATATTTAAAGATACACACGTGCACAGTACACACTATAGAGTTGTGATGTGGACATAGTAAAAAATATTTGAAAGTACTCATTGAAACATAGAGTACCACACAAGGCATTGGTGGTAGTTGCACAAGTGTTATGGACTTGCTCTGACAGTAGCTATGTGCTGGGCTCTCTGCTAAACACCCACATGCATCATTTCCTACAGCCACCTTCTACATGGTGCCTCATCGCCTCACTCTACAGATGAGGAAACCTAGGCTTGACTCCTTTCTCTGGAAGCTAAGTCTATCTGATTCTGAAACATATTGTTTTTGGTGCCTCAGTATCCTCTTGATGGGCTTATAACTCCATCTGAGATGGCAAATCCTGGAGGACCCACGATATCCGTCAACCTCAGTTAATTCAATCAATCAAGCCCAGCAAAAAGAATGAGATAAAAAAGAAGACACATTCCTGCCTCCACAGAGCTTGCAGTCCAGTTGACATTGTACATACACACCAGCTCTTTAACAGCACCAAGTCGAGGTTGTAACCCTGGGTATGACCCCGGGTGTGGTGGGCTGGCCGGTTCTATGTGAACTCACTGGAAATGTTGATGAGACAGCCCTGGGCAGTCAGGCCAGGTGAAACCTGCAAGGCCCACCTGCTCTGAAAGGCCCAAGACCTGGAGAAGTCCTGGGTGACACACGGTCCTGGGGCTACTGGAGGGATGGGCCAGGGGTCTTTCTGGAATCCTTCAGAACCCTCCTATCAAGCAACTGACCTCAGAGAAGCAAGGCCAGGATTTATAGCACAGAATTTCTTTGTCCCTGGGGTCTTAGTCTGTGAGTTCCCCTCCATGCTACACTGGTAGCCACCCTCAGTCTCTTGTTTCAAGAGTCGAGAGATGGCATAGATTCTGCCTTTCAGTTAGCTGTAATTGGCTTCACCCCAACTGATTTATTGCTAATGAGCCTGTTTATCTCAAGACCCAAACTCTTTTCTCCATTATACTGCCTGATATCATTAAAGCTTCTGACCATTAGGAAATACCTTAAGTCGTTATTCTTGAACATCACTGCCCTCAACATAACACCATGGACTGGAAAAGGTCAGTGGAACCCCAACCAAGACCAGTTTTTAACCAAGGAGGAGCTAAAACCCCGGGGAGCCTCAGGGTCTTTAAGACCTCCTCGATGTGCTTACCTGGTCTCACCAGCTGGGAATGATGTGGAAAGAACTGAAATCAGAATTAAGCTTGGATCCCAGTTCTGTCACTTGCTAGCTATGTGACCTTGGGCAATTTACCTAACCTCTCTGAACTTTAGTTTCCTTAGTAAAAAAAAAAAGGACTAATAACATTAACATGAGCCTTGCAGGGTTTTTGTGGGATTATGAGATCAAGGTATGCAGTTGGCACTTAATACATATCAGCCCTTCTTCCCTCCTCCTGCCTGCCAAGGAGATTAACTCCTGCGGAGACAAGAACAGCCAAGCAACTTTCTCTTAAGGAGGATTTGTATCTTTGTTATTGTTCTTCCTGGAAGGGCATGGACAGGAAACCTGGGACTGGCAGGAGCACCATAACTTTGGCCCTTCTGAAATGTAGTAAACTTAAGTTTTTCCACAGGGTCTTAACTGCCGTGCATTATACCATTTTATGCACTGAGCGTGTTCCTCTGGAAAACGGTCCTCGTCTCTCCATCTGTAGACGGTCCTCGTCTTCCCCCAAGAGGTCTCAGGCACCATCACCCACTCACCTGGACCACTAATCAGCCTGGCATCAGCACCAACTTGTATTCTTGCTCTCCCAGAAGACACTTCTCTCCACGGAGGCCTGTTCTGACAAAACCAACCCTCTCAGACCCCTGCTCTGCACTCTCTGTTGTCTTTCCTACGAAGCCTGATGCCATCTATCCGCAGCTGGCTTCTCCCATCCCATCTCCCCACTCCCTGATTCTGCACCGGCCACACGTGGTTTCCTTTTCCTCGAGCAGGCCAATTTGTTCCAGCCCCAGGGCTTTTGCACCAGCTGTTTCCTCCACCTGGAGCTCTCCTCCTCCTAATGGATGCTTTCTTTTCAATTCTTCTCTGATCATGTCCGCACCATCATCACATCTATCACGTCACCCGATTTTATTTTCATCCTTGCATTTGTTGCTACCTAAAATTCTCTGGTACTTTGTCTGATTTGCCATGGACCTGCAGTGCCTAGAACACTGCCCAGCCCATGGCAGGCACGCAGTACATGTTTGTCAAATAAACGAACCCCTTTGTTTCACCATTTAAACAGAAGTTAATGAACTTCAGAATGGTCTCTCTTCATCTGAGAGTTTCTAATATGTAAGTGTCTAGACAGCCCTTTTATTTTTGGCATTTTTGGCCAAGTGACTTGCTTCTGGAATTTAACAAAACCAGACAACGCCTGTCTCCCTAGTCTTCATCCGAAGCTGTGCCACCTCTTCTAGAATCTGCTGAGGCTCTCGCTGCCCAGTCCCTCCATAATAACAAGACGCAGATGAGACAAAGGTTTTACAAATCCCGCTGAAATACTCTGCTGCCTGAAGAACTGGAGCGCCCTGGACGCAGCCCAAATGCAGCAAGGGCCCTGCTTGCTCCTCAGCAGGCTGGCCACAGGAGCCAGGCAAGAAATGCTGGCCCCCGAGAAGTGCTAAAGAAAGGGAGTGTTAAGGTTCAAAGTGAAAGGAAAAGGGAAAGGGCTAGGGGAGAGTAGGTGGAATGGGTAGGAAGGACTCACCCTATTTAACCCAGGGGAATCTTAACCTGCTAGGATTGCTATTAAATGTTAAATTTGCTGTGGGCCTATATTTTTTATCAGGGTTACCATAGGATCTGTGCCCCAAAAGGTTAAGAACCATGGATCTGGAAGGCATGCAATTAGGTTAGCGAATCATCTCCATCCTAAACATGACCTGAACTGAAACAATCACGAGAAAGGAAAAGTGCTTTGTGCTCCAAAGAAAACAAAAGCCATTTCCAACAGGAATTGGCTGTCACATTCTCTGCACTTGGAAAAAAAAAATCAACAGAGCATCCGCCCAGCCTGCCCAGGGCCCATCCCTTAAGCCCAGGTCTCCAGGGAAGGCAGCGAACCTTTGTTTTCCAGTCTGTGGGCAACTGGCTGGGCAGGGAGCCAGAGGGGAGAGACCTCTATGGAAGAAAATATTGCGATGTGCCAAGTTGCGTGGCTACAAGCACCTGGAGGTGGGCTCTGGCTGATGCCACTGGGCCCACCGGGTAAGGAAGGATGTGCTTGTTGCAGACTCAGTGCTCTCCTGCACTCTTCATTTGTCTCCAGCCAGGCTATTGGGCCTGCTCTTCCCTCTGGGTGCTGTGAGGCACCACAGGGTTAGTCATGGGCCTGGGCGCTTTCCTAAGTAGATTTTGGACTCTTCATGGTTGGCAAGGCCCGACTTCTTGTGGCCACCCTAGCTATCATATTAGAGTTCCTGCCTATTTAAGGCTATGTGTCACATCTGGTGTTCAGAAAGGACACCCCCTTCCCCTGGCCCTTCTTGCCTTTGTAAGGGGAGGACCTGGGATGTGGCAGAAGTCCCAATAAATGCTGGATGGAGACCCGTGAGCAGGCGGGCAGGCCGGGAGCCAGCGTGCTGTGCCAGCACTTGGTATAACCTCCAGGGAGGGCGGAGTCCACACATGTCCTGGCTTCCAAGAGGCAGGCCCTGGGTGTCTGTCCACAGCCAGCGCTTCTCTGTGGGCCCCACGGTGCTCACTCAGCCTTGAGTTGTTATTTTTTATTTTATTTATTTGAACTGAACTGGAGGCCTCACTGCATTTGGGAAGCACACCCCAGTTCAGCATATGCGTCCGCACAGGCTGGGGCCAGGATTCGATCCTCGGTCCCCAGGGCTTCAAAGCGAGCGCTTAACTCGCTGAGCCATCCCGGCTTCCCCAGAGTTGTTATTTTTTGATGCTTGTATATGTTCTATCTTTACTATATCCCAGAGGGCACTCTTGATTTCCTCCTTCATCACCTAACGGCTCATCCTTTGGGACCCAGCTAAACAGCACCTCCTCCTTGGAAAGACCATCCCACACAAAATCTAAAGTGTTCCCTGCCCTCCCCGCCCCTGACCCCAAGCCACCCACATATCAAGATGTCCTCTTACACGTCAGCCAGTTTATCACATTCTGAAATTGTTTTGTTTTTCTGTGTCTCCCCATGTAAAGTCCATGAAGATAGATACTTTCCATTTGCTCCTCCAGAGTTGCTCTTCTATATTCTCTCCTTTCCACCAGGCCTAAGGAGGCTTCATGAAAAAAAACCCAAACTGGCAAAGAGGTGGAGCAAAGGAGGTCTCAAACACCACCGGCTGACTCGTAAGTATACACCCAAAGAGATGCCCTTGCACATATATGCACCAGAATAAACAAGGATGTGCATAGTAATACTATTGACCCAAATCCAAAAAACCTAATGCTCTTTAAGACAGCTTGGATAAATACATTATGGACTATATACATTAAAGAAAATAAGTGAACTTTACATAACAGCATGGATGAACCTCACAAATACAGTATTAAAAGAAGTTACAAAAGAATATGTATAGTACAATTTCATTTATATTAAGTTCCAAAACAAGTAAAATTAAACCATGTGGTTTAGGGATGCATATGTAGTGGAAAAACTATTAAAAATTATTTCAACAAAAAACAGGATACCGGTTATCTCTGGTGAGGACAGAGGGAGAGGTGACAAGGAGGGGCACAGGAAGGTGTTCTGAGTTGAAGCCAATTTTCTAGTTCTTGTCCTGGGTGATGGATACATCAAGATTCATTTTGAATTATTTTTTAACTGTCCAAAGGTACTTAGCTACTCATGCACTATTCTGAAGGTGTTATTCCACAAACAATTCAAAAAACAAACAGAATAGAACTCAGGTCTAAGTGTCAGGAGGCCTGAGTTCCAAATCAGGGTCATGACTTAAGAGTTGTATGACACAAGATAAATTAAGTTCTCTGCCTCAATGTTTTTTATCTCTAAAATGGGGATGATAATAATAACTGTACTTATTCAGGGCTTACTGTCCTAGGTACCATGCTAAGCATTTTTACATATCAGTAGTCATTATGTGTCCCTTGTGCACAAGAAACACATAACTGAGGAAA
Source organism: Craseonycteris thonglongyai (assembly GCA_004027555.1). Taxonomy (NCBI): domain Eukaryota; kingdom Metazoa; phylum Chordata; class Mammalia; order Chiroptera; family Craseonycteridae; genus Craseonycteris; species Craseonycteris thonglongyai. The sequence goes on along the minus strand of PVKE010022660.1, from coordinate 5,493 downwards.
GCTTAAGCAAAAAGTATTACAAGGACACAGAAATGGCCTACAGAACCTAAGGGCAGGGTGCAGCCAGGGAACAGACTCTGGAAACAGTGTCTCTTGTTACTTTTCACTCTATAGCTGTTGCATTCTTTTGCTATGAGTATAAAATAAGCTGATTGTCTTTGCATCCCCATCCACATGTGAGAAAATGATCACCCACAACTCTCAGGGTGTTATCGTCTCCATTCACGACACCAATCAGACTGAGCCTAGAATTTCTCAACACAAATTACAAAGTTCCCTGGGGAAAGAATTCCTACTGCTTTAGTTAGGATCCAGTGTTCACCCCTAATCCAATCAACTGTGGCAAAGAAGCAGGGTCACACCACACAAAATGCCTGCTAGGGACAAACAGCATGAAACTCAATGCAGACTATGGATGGTTGGCAGTCAGCCCATTGCAAATCTACTTCTGTAGAGATGTACAGTCCTAATAGGGCAGCTCCTAGAATGGAGAGTGGAACAGTTAACCCAAGTCAACAGTTATTTAATCTATTCTTTATAATAACCCCATGAGATAATATCGATGTCCCCACTTTACAGATGGAGACTGAGGATCAGATAGGGTCCAGGGAGTCTCAACAGCGGCATTTTGGGGCTGAACAATTTTTCGTGGTGGAGGCTGTCCTATGAATTGTAGGATGTTTAGCAGCATTGCTGGCCTCTACCCACTAGATGCTAATGGCACTTCTCCAATGTGACAATAAAAAATATCTTCATGGGTTGTCAAATGTCCCGGCACAGTCTAAGTAAATTACACAACATCACTCCACTAGTAAGAGCCAGTATTCAAACCCATGTCTGATCCTAAAGCCAGTTCTTAGTCACTGTCTCTCATGATCATATCTAACATCGACTTCACAGGGTTGTAATGAGGATGTAATGAATGTAACAAATGTGAAAGCATCTTGAAGTGTTAAGTGGAACATAAATATATTATGTCTTCACATTCCCCTTAGGAGCTTCCGGTTCTGTGGATCAATGTGGCTACTCAAATAGGACAGGGCTTTACATCTCTAAGAAATTTTAATTCCATTGGTCTGACCACTAACCAACCATATTACCCATTTAGTTTCATAATGTGATTTCTCTCTAAATCCTCTCCCTCATGAAGACTGATAGTCCCAAGGTCTTCCTGCCACATGTCCAGTTCAACTCTCCAACCTATGATTTATGGTAAGTTTCCTGAGCTGATTTTCCTCTAGTGGAACCATCTTTCTCCAGATAATTTAGTCCCCAAAGCCTACACACAACTGACTGTAAACATGTTATACCTCTTTCGCCATGAACTGGAGGTCTCAATAACCTAGGCTGCAGGGGGTTCATGGGTCCATTCTTCCAAACCCAATGGTTTCTTTGGAGTGGTCCCAAGAAAGTAAAATGCCTGGGAATGTTGCTTGACAAAACCTTACATGGATAGTCTCCAATGTGTTAGATTTTGTTCTGGTTTTTAAGATTGATTGTGACTGAATTCTAATGATAATGAAGTCCTTCATTTGCAAGGCTCTGAGGCCCTTCTACCCAAACCATAAGAGAAAACATTTGTCTGGGATTAGAGGGTTGGCCACACACTAATGACAGGAGGTCTTTATAATGAGCTTCTAAAAGTTGATAAGAGAAAACATATCCTTGCAATTTAATTTGGCTACCTGCTAAAAGTACCATGATATGCCATTCATGTCTCTCCAGTCAAGATATAATAAACAGCTTATTTGGAGGCCTGATTATAAAGTAATATTTTTATTAAAAAAATTTTTTTTAAGATTTATTTTATTGAGAGAAAGTGAGAAAGAGAGAAGGCCCAGAGCAGTCCCCATAGCTGTACGTCATTAATTGTGACATAGTTTCATTCCACACAGGTGGATGTGGGGCCATGTGGGGCAGGAACTGAACTGGGGTCCCCCTGCATGGGAAGCAAGAAATTGAACCGCAGTTTAGGATATGGGTGTGCAAGGGCTGGGGCCAGGATCAATCCCAGGATCTCACAGTCGCAAGGCAAGCACTAAACCTGTTGAGCTATCCCAGCATCCCACAAGGTAATATTTTAAAACAAATCCTTTTTATTGAAGTATAACTTACATCCAGAAAAGCACACAAATCATAAGTTTACAGCTCAATAAATTGATCCCAAAATAAATACACCCATATAATCATCTCCCAGATCAAGAAATTATCGGCATTCCAGAAGCCCCTCAGTCACTATCCCCGCCCTCTCCCTAAATATAACCATTATAATTTTAATCTTATGACCTTTATATTTTTTATGTATATGATGGCCCAGATAATTATCTCTGGAGGCAAGAGTTAATCAGAAGCTGGAAGGATTCTTTTCCCATGAGTCATTTCTCTTAAGAATATTTTATCAGTGAGGATGCTTCTAGCTGCAAGTAATAGAAACCCCAGTTCCAATGACTTAAACAATATTTATGGGGAAGCTGGGATGGCTCAGTGGGTTAAGCGCTCACTTTGCAGCGCTGGGGACCGAGGATCGAATCCCCGCCCCGGCCCTTGCGGACCCATGTGCTGAACTGGGGAGTTCCCCCAGTTCGGTTCTCTCTCTCTCTCTCTCTCTCTGTCAAAAACAATAAAAATAAAAAATAATTAAAAAAAAACAAAACAATATTTATGATCTCCACATAAATGTAAGTCCTGCTGAAGGGTGTGCTTCAGGGTTAATTGAATCAGCAGCTTGCTGTCAACAGAGTCCCATGTTCTTTCATCTCTCCACTCAGCCATCTTGGTGTTTGCCTCATACTCAGGCTGGTAGCAGGATGGCCAAAGCATCTTCTGTGACTCTCTCTTTGGAGAGGAAACTTCTCCCAGATGTCTCATCCCACTGGTAAGAACTGGGTCACTTGTACAACCAATCAGACTAGGGGGATGGAATTGACCCAATGTCTTAGACTTATCATCTAGGAGTAGAATGGATGTTGAGAAGTCCACCCCAATGCTCTCTACAGAAAGCCATGTAATAAAAATGAAAAATGTCTGGCTCAACTCATTTATAAACATGCTTGATATTGCCAAATGGTAACAACAGTTATAAACAATGGAGATTTGTGGCTGAATATGCTGGTGGAGGTTCAAGGTTAGAGGTAAGTAACTCTCTGTGAGGAAAGAATAAATTGACCATGGCAAAATAAACACAGCAGTTCTTGCCTGTTTGGGCAATGAGTCATAAACATATTTTTAAAGTTACTGGGATAGTGTCTGCAACCGGTTACGTTAAGCGCAGGACATAACATTTCAGTATACACTTAGGACAAATCCTACCTCTTTACAAATCACATGATGGCAGGCAGTATAAATGGGCCATGCCATTTAAATGCTACAAGGCATATGTATCATGGCTTCTCAAATAACACCAGTTCATTCAGTCACCTTGATAATCCTCAATAGCCATTCAGTCTCCCTAGATGTTTGCATATTCAAAAAATTAAAATCCCAACTGTTGGGATGCCAGGATGACTCAGCAGGTTGAGTGCTTGCTTTGCAATCTCAGGGTCCGGGGGATTGAATCCTGGCCCATGCAAACCCATATGCTGAACTGCAGTGCAACTGGTAACTGCCAGGATGGTGGCAAAGGTTCAAAGGTTCTTGCCTCCCATGAGGAAGGCCCCTGATGCGATTCCTGCCCTACACGACCCCACATCCACCTGTTGTACAACTAATGATGTACAACTATGGAGACTGCTCTGGGCCCTCGCCACTTTTTTCTCTTTCTCTCACATTCTCTCAAAAAATATAAATAAATCTAAACTACCAATTGTTAAAGAAATAATGAGAGCCACAGATATAAATATATGTGTACTAATATTCATTTGCTTAAGGTAGCTGGGAATGTAACATGTTTACACCCCTTTTATCAATGTACTAGTCACATAACACTGGTGAATACCTGTTGGAAGAATCTGGGTACATAAGGTACACTTATCAGTGAAAAACAATTATAATAATGGTACAATAATGATTTGTTTTGTGTTAAATAGTAAAATGCATATGTTTGTGGATGATAGGACAAATAGTAGATAGGTTATATATATATATACACACATATATATATAGCATCAAAATTAGATATATCAAAATTAGATAAAATCAAAATTATATATATCCATATATATATAAATAATTTTTTTTACTGCTTTTGAAAGAGAGAGAGAGAGAGAGATACAGAGACAGAGAGAGAACTGAACTGGGGGAGCTCCCAGTTCAGCATATGGGTCCACATGGGCCGGGGCCGGGATTCAACCCCTGATCCCTGGCGCTGCAAAGTGAGCAACCCACAGAGCCATCCCGGCTTCCCCAATAGGTTTTAAAGATAAGCTATTACTGTATATGTATATATGTGTACCACTAACTTCATATTTTGGTTTAAAAAAGATGTTTTAAATAATTATTCATACTAAATAAATACACAACTGATACTATCCTCAGCACCAACAAGAAAGGATGACTACAAGGGCAATTCCAATTGAACAGTAAAAAATCCAGTATATCCTTCAGAAGAATATTTATCATAAAACTAAGATTCCTAAGGAAATTTTTTTCTCACAACTTTTCTAATTTTGATTGCTATTATATTTATAAGGCAACTATCAGCACAAAGCTACACTATGTAATATGTATGGTTCTAATATGAGAAAGTACATCAGTAACACACTTGATCTCAATGGGCTTAAACCCTCCAAGTTTCAGAAAATACATTTTTTCTTTTTACTAAAGTAAAAATATAGTATCCTGTGATTATCAATCATTTAGTTGCATTTTTTTCATATGCAATAGCCATTCAATATCCCATGGATATTTGAATGTCCATTCTTGTTAGAATTCCAATTTTTTACCAGGAATAACGTGAGGTGCATATATTTTACTACCGGTATGCATTCTTACGTCAATTGGGAATGTATCTTTTACTTGTAATCCAATGCAACCCCACTTTGCATTTTTGGTACAGATTAGACCTCTTTGAAAAGAAGTTGGATATTTCACAATGCCAAGACACAATCCAGTCAAGAACCTTCTAATGAGGACCCTAAAAGTTATGAAGTCTGTTAATTTGCTTTGTAAAGGTCAAATCAAGGTTGTAGAGATTTTAAGAGGAATACTTTTTTACCATACCAGCAGAAGGCACATTTCCACTTCACTGTAACTCTTCCAACCTATAAAACCCCATAGATGGCATTGGGTCAAATCCTAGAGGATACTGAAAACTAGGCAGTCCTTGAATAAAGAATGTGCTTAAGAAAGAATAGTTTGGAGGAATATACATAGCAAATATGGAAAATGACTGGGTATATCCACTGTTTAAAAATCTCATTTAGAAAAAGCCCAAACTTCTGAATAGACGCCAGAGTGATAATTCTCGGTTCTCATGAACAAGAAATTTCTTTTAAGTATCCTGAATTCTAGATTAAAGGCATTTTCCTTCGCAAGGCATTGTTCCACGGGGTTCTT
>PVKE010022659.1:0-25355 GCA_004027555.1 Craseonycteris thonglongyai | reverse complement strand
CTCTCTTTTTTTTTTAATGAGCATATTATTATTTTTTAAATATATATTTATTTATTTATTTATTTTTGACAGAGAGAGAGAGAGAGAGAGAGAGATACAGAGATACAGAGACAGAACTGAATTGGGGGAGCTCCCCAGTTCAGCATATGGTTCCACACGGGCCGGGGCCAGGACTCGATCCTGGGTCCCCGGCGCTGCAAAGTGAGCACTCAACCCACTGAGCCATCCCGCCTTCCCCGATTTTCACTCTCTTATACCCATACTTTTTAGTATAACAAACTTAAATCATTTTTTTAGAAGTGGTTAGAGGTGAGATATGATATAAGGAAGTCAATATGCAGTTATGCAAATATCTTTGTTTTTCCAGGAAAATTTGTTATTTGATGAATATCATAAATTAAAGCTGATTGACTTTGGTCTCTGTGCACAACCCAAGGTAAGTGCAGAAATAAAAATGTGTTTATTTTTTTTTATAAATTCACCTGTTAGTGTGTTATCTTGCACTTACTTCTACTTAGTATTTATTGAGCCTGGTTGCAGTCATCAAGAATAGTGTTAAATTTCATCTCTTTTGTAAGTTCTCTGGATGATTCTAATATGAAGCCATGATTGAGAACCACTGCTCTAGGTCCAGGGTTGGTGCTGCTGAAGACCCCAGGGGTATTCTGTGAGAGAATTTGCAGTACCGAGGTGATGTGAGGCCATCAGCACGAATACTGAATTGGCCAGGTATTTGCAGTTTGAATATGTTGCCACTAGATGATGCTTTTGTTCATTTAGATGAGTTTTGGGACTTCAGCGTGAATCAATTGTGATGATCCAAAAGGTTATATAACTAACAATTAGTTAACATTTTGAGAGACAGTCCCCTTATAAAAGAAAGAAAAAGTCCAGTCCACATGTGCTTTTAAATTTATGCCAGTGGTTTGCAACCTTTTTCTACTTGTGTACCCCTTTTAAACCCATTTCTGTATATTGTACCCCTTGTTTTTTAAAACAGCTGTTTTTAAATACTGACACTTTAGTGCAATATCTGTCTTACTGTAAAATAGTAGAAATTGGGGAAGCCGGGATGGCTCAGTGGGTTAAGCACTCACTTTGCAGTGCCGGGGACCAGGGATCGAATCCCAGCCCCGGCCCGTGCGGAACCATATGCTGAACTGGGACCTCCCCCAGTTCAGTTCTCTCTCTTTGCGGTACTTATTTTTTATGAAGGTGTAAGAAGAAAAAGCTCTGACACTTAAAAATCACTGACAATTATAGCAAACTATGTTAAACATTAAATAAAAAACTACTTGAAAAGAATCATGATTAAAGACAACGTGCTTTTGCTCAGTCAATAACTAAACGGATCAGTCTGACTACGATGTATTTATATGGTTGGGGAAGTTCCTAGAAACATTGAAAGTGGACTGTTCTGAAACTGCATAATGATTGATAGAAGAGTGGTTTGGAGGAAGGGTTCATCGCCACGCCCTCACTGGTCATCATTCACTAATGTGATCTAATTTTGTAGTGTCTCCATTAACAGTGATTCAAACTTAACATTTATTGTTCCAAAACTAATGTTTTATGTATTTTTACTTTGCTTGTTTTTTCGCCATTACTGATTATTTTTCATGTACCCCTGAAAGGTTCAGCATGTATGTACCTCGGGGTACTCCTACCACGCTTTGGAACTAATGATTTGTGCTATTATGTATTTCCTTAATTTACACTCTGTAGTTAAGTGCCGATGTTCTCTGGCATATTTTCTCTTTGATGGAACTTTGAACTTTCCACTTCTGTCTGCAGCAGAGTTACTGTTTGGCTGCTTGTTGGAGGTTTCCTCCTGAATTCTCTAATGATGGTACTCATAATCTCTAAAAAGAGCTGTCTACACTTATTAAGGATGTTGAAATGACAGACCTATTTCAGTCCTTTGTAAAAGTCCCATGATTATTTCCTGCTCCAGTCAGAATTAGCTAGGTGCAAAGAAAGGGAAGCAGATTTTGCCCTTTTGATTGAATTCTTTCTGATTTTCCTCTCCTTCCCTTGACTCTTAGAAATTGTTAGTGGAGAATTGTATCTGGGAACCAAATACTGGAAGGCAGTTTTTTGATCGGCAGGCATATAAAGATGAATGTACTTTGAGCAGATAAGCTGGTTTAAGTCATGTTCTCCACAGGAGGCAGTGGAAAATGTTTGTGACAGGCTCCATTAGCCTTTGTTTCTGCCTGCTACAGATTTGACCCACACAGACACCATCTGAAAAATGAAGGGTTGGCTGGGAGAACATTGCCTCACTTTCAGCTAAGGAGCTCACTTCTGGAAATATAGTTGTAAATGAAATCTCACAATTGCATGAGTTCTTTGCAAGTTGAAAACTGTACTATAGGTGTTGGGCAGCAGTATCATTTTCTGTATGTCTCAGTATTTGTGTTGGGAGAGCAGAAGAGGTTAAACAGATGCCTCATTTGACCAGATCTGGAAGCTCAGGTTCTGATTGGTGTTACTCCCAAGGCACAGTTCTATGTAGTATATTGCTTTCTTCCCTCTATGGATAAAGAAAGCTCTCCAAGATTTGATACTGGATATAGGGTCCAATAAAGAAATAATCCTTTTCCTTGAGTACTTGTGGGGTGGAAAGACATGGCTGCTTGGGTGTGTGCTAAGCTAATGATTATGGGAATAGATGGATGTTTAGGGGAGTATGAACCTGACCTGACTGAACTCAGGGGAAAAGGATTTTGTTTGTGCCAGCTTGTATGTAATATTGGACATCTGGAGAAGATGAAACTACTTGTGCACACATGCATGTGGGAAGAGAGTATTGGGTTGGCAACAGAAGTCTCTTATTATTTGGGGTAATTCTTTATCTAGCTTCCCTTTGCTGTGCTGAAAGAATGTTTATCAAAGCTTTAATTCTCTTCAGAGCTGTGATTAATAAGTTTTATTTTTATCTTAATGGCAGGGCAACAAGGATTACCATCTACAGACATGCTGTGGGAGTCTTGCTTATGCAGCGCCCGAATTAATACAAGGCAAATCATATCTGGGATCAGAGGTAGTTTCATTGATTAATTCAATATGTAATTAATATACATTTATTGGTGACCTATAGTGAATCAGGCCGGGTGCACTGGGAATATAACGATGAGGTAAGAAATAATCTTGTTAAAGAGTTCAGTTTGTCAGAGAGTGAAATGCCATATTTTTCCGTGTATAAAATAGTTAGACCAAAAATTTGGGGTTGTCTTATACACAGGAGTAATGTTGTGGCTGTCTTACACATGGAAAAATATGATATGTAAAGTAATAAAGTAGTCTTACAATAAATATAATAATGCATAGTACACTTATGAAGCAAGGGTATGTTTCTGTTGTCCTTCTTTTGGTGGTTTTGTTAAATAGCACCATAGTTTAGACTGGTTGATTTCATCCAGGTAGCGCACAAGGCCAGGGTTGCAGGCTTAGTTTTCAGAGATGCTGGTTAGCACAGTTCATCAATGTTGTAACTAGCATGTGTCAGAATTTCCTTCTTTTTTTAAGGCTGAATAATATACCATTGTATGTATACGAGGTCTGTTTGGAAAAAATCCAGCCATTGTCAGCGTAATGAGAACGGTTTACTCCATGTTGATGTAACCTGGCAGCCAAGGAGAATAGACTGGAATGCACATGCGTGAACAATGGCACCTTCACTGTACTAGTCAGTGGGAGTGCTAGATGCGGTTGAGTGAAAATGTGTACTGGATAGCTCCTTGCATTTAAGACAACTTAGTGAGTGGAGCAACGAATCTGCCAACCTGCATCTAATTTTGCGTTAAGCTTGGATATTCCTCCATGGAAACTATTTGGATGATTCATAAGGCTTTTAGGATGATGCAATGAGTGCTGCACAAATAAAATTGGGCACAGATGCTTCAAAGATAGTCAAAATCTGTTGAAAGTGATCCACGTTAAGACCGGCAGCAAGCAGAACATCTGAGTGTAGAATGTATATGGGCTGCAGTCACCAAAAGTGCCTACTTTGAAGGGGACTGAGGCATTATTGTCCTATGTACAATATTTCTTGTATCTTCTTCAGTAGATACCTCTGTTTTTCATATTACATAGCTGGATACTTTCTGGACAGACCTCGTATGCCACATTTTGTTTATCCATTCATCCATGGATGGACACTGGAATTGCTTCCACTGTTTGGTTATTGTGAATAGTGCTGATAGGAATAAATATATCTTTCAGTTATTTTGGGTGTACACTCAAAAGTGGAATGGCTGGATCATATGGTAATTCTGTTTTTAATGTTCTGAGGAACTACCATACTGTTTTTCATGGTGTCAGCAACATTTTGCATTCCCATGACAGCGCACAGGGTTCCACATGCTAGATACTTTTTATAATCTTTACTTAAGCCCCACAAAAAATCCTTTGGGGTGAATCGTATTACTACTTACTTCATTTCATCAGATAAAGAAGATGAAGAAATTGAGACTCAAAAATTAAGTGCCTTCACAGGGTCACACATTGGTAGTTTATTATAACTCCGGGTCAAGATTTGAAGTAAGGCTTGACTGCATACCCGTAGTCTTTCTACTATTCCATCTAGTCTCCCAGAAAGAGCGATAATCATGTGCCTATGCTCAAGATGCCTAGAGAGCTGTGAGGAGGCCCTGCGATGAGGCCCTGCTGGTTTAAATGCATCTGAGATTTTCCTATAGGATCTTTAAGTTGTTTTCTTGTCCATTTAAGTTTGACTTTCTATCTTTTCTTGTAAAAACAAAACAAAACATGCTACCCTTCTTACCTCTTAAAAATTTCCTGGGGAAGCCAGGATGGCTCAGTGCGTTAAGTGCTCGCTATGTAGCCCCAGGGAGTGAGGATTGAATCCGGGCCCTAGCCCATGTGGACCCATATGCTGAACTGGGTTGTGCTTCCCATGCAGGAGGCCCCCAGTTCGGCTCTTGCTCCCCGGTTCAGCCCCTGGCTAGAGGGGGTGTGCCTCCCATGTGGGAGGCCCCTAGTTCAGTTCCTGCCCTGTGCAGCCCCTGCCCACCTGTGTAGAACGAAACCATGTCGAAAACTGATGACATACAACTATGGAGACTTCTCTGGGCCCTCCCCCTTCTCTCTGTTTCTCTCTGTCTCTGTTAAAAACTATAAAATCTTAAAAAAAAATTTTTTTTCCTAAGGTTCACATGTAGGTGGGCACTGTGGCTTCTCAGCCAACAGTAGCGTCATTATTGACTAAGGCTAAGTACTGCTTGAATAACTAGTTAGTGTTTAGGACTCATGGGACACATGGATATCTTGTATAAAGGTTAAGCTCCTTTCTGAACTTTTGAGATTTATATGGTTATTTGTGCTGGCAGGCTAATTTCTAGCCTCTGTATTTGAAAAGTCAATCGTTGAACTTTATCAAGGTTTGTCTACATAGAGAGGACTTTGCAGTGCAGCTTATCACATTTGCAGATTATCAGTAGTAAATTTTAAGACTTGTTTTGACATCCTCACTTGTGTTTACATAACCCTCATCTGTAATGAACCCTCAGCAGTAGTGAAGAATTGTCTTTCAGAATCAGACCTGGCTTCTCCTTCTCTGTTGTGTCAAATCCAGCCCAACCAACTGGAAATTATTTTTATAAAGCGTTACAATATAGTGTTAGAGAAGAGTGCACTGAACTGGATATAGGTGACCTAGCTGGGTGGCCTGGGTGACTTAAGAAAACCCTTCCTTTCTGGGATTTAGATCCCCTGTTTGTAGAATGAGCAGGTTTAATTGGATAATCTCAGATCTGTTTTCCAGCTCTGTGAAGATTCTGTGATTTTATTATGTGTGTATTACTATTCTCAAATATATTCTAAATTTTTTTGGAATTATTATTTTTTTCTCCTCAGGCAGATGTTTGGAGCATGGGTATACTCTTATATGTACTTATGTGTGGCTTCCTACCATTTGATGATGATAATGTCATGGCTTTGTACAAGAAGATTATGGTGAGTACTACAAGGCATATAATTTCAGTGTAATATTTTTCTATACTGCATACCATATGCTTCGACTTATAAAAGTACAAAAATAGGCAAAAGTAATGTATGCTATTAGAAGTCATGATAGTGGTTACTCTTTGGATGTGGATAGTATTCAGAAGAGGGGCCTAGGTGCCTTCTGTTCTGTTTTTCTTTTCTTTCCTTTCTTTTCTTTTCTTTCTTTCCTTTTCTTTTTCTTTCTTTTCTTTTCCCTGCTGGCATCCCCTATTTTTGTTAGTGTATTTTTTCACTGGACTAATTTTTATTTACTTATTTGTTTTTTAATTGTTAAATTTATTGGGGTGACATTGGTTGATAACAATTAAACTGTTTCCAGGTATACAATTCCACATTTCACTGTCTGCATTGCATTATGTGCTCACCACCCAGAATCAGCTTTCTTTCCATCACGGTTCTGTTTCTTGATGTGGGTGCTAATTATTAAGTTTTTGAAAACTTATCAAGGTGTTACCCTTAGGATATATGTATTTTTCTATGTGTATATTATATTTCTTCAATAGTAAGCTTAAAGCAAAAGCAAATGGAAAAGTTAACATGAAAGATGATTTTTCTGGTAAAGAGTTTTTGTTTTATATCCTGAAATGATTTAGTAAGTTGCTGTGTTCAATAACATTTTCCTTTTGAGTTATGGTAAAATAAGAAACTATTTCTTTGTGAAGATAAAATTTGACTTTAAGGTATAGTAAAACCATAGTTAAAGAGTGCTCTAAGCTTTATTAAAATCATATATATTAGAGACAGAAAGTAAATTTGTGGTTATGGGAGTAGCAGGGGTGGAGTGACAGTGGAAGTACCGTAACTGCTAATGGGCACAGAATTCCTTTTTGGGGTGATGAAAACATTCTGGAATTAGATAGTGGTGGTGATTGCATAGCTTTGTGAATGTACAAAAATCACTGAATTGTATACTCTAAAAGGGTAAATTTTATGTTATGTGAATTGTTGTATTTAATTTAAAAAGCCAGATCATATATAGCAAGGAAAATACTAAAATTATTTTTAAGGAGTTAATATACCAAGCAAGCTAACAAAAGAACACATGTAAAGAGGAAGAAAGAGAACTGTATAGTGTCCATAGCAAAGCAGGGTCAAACCAGCAGAGCAGCTTCTCTGCAGGCGGCTTGAATTCAGGTCTGTTTAACAAACATTTTCCGAAGGTCTCCTTTGTATGAGATAGCACAAGGCATGAACAAAGATCGGTGAAACTTGATCATTGTTCCCAGGACCTGATTGTTGTTGGAGACAGATCCAAGGCTACGGTATCTCAAAAGGGCAAAGGGTCAGGGATGCCTTATTATAACAGGTATAAATGAGGTTAATGGAGTAGTTGGCATGGGACTTGGGAGAACATCTTAGAGGAAGTGAGGTTTGAGCAGGGCTTTAAAAGAAGGGTAGAAGTGCTTCAGAAAGGAATGTGGGAGAGAACATGCCTATTAGAGTAGACAGTATGAGCAGGGGCATGAAGAGAAATGGTCAGAAGTTTTATGTGAATGGACTGTAGAGTTGCAAGTGCTAGGCCCAGGTGGCCTGTTGTTCACTCAATAGAAGTCAAAGGGCACCGAGTTCAATCTGCAGTTTTTAAAATTTATTTGACCTACTAGATTTTCCTATATCCACACTGGGAATTGCATAAGAATTTTTTCTTAGAGCACTGTTCGTGACCTGTTATAATCTGACTGTGGCTAACAGGTTCCATTCCAGTGCTACAGCAGTTCCAATGACATATGACTGACTGAGTGGTGGCTCTCAGTTTCAGGTCTTGGAGACAAAATGCCTAGTGGACTGTGGGTTAAGTATCTTGGTAGGGACCTAGCATTGGTCTCTTCCTCCTTTCCCATTGCAGAGAACCTGCCCCAGATAACAGATGAGGGCCAGTATGGATGGCATTTCTCTCTTCCTAGTCCTGCAGGTGATGCTTGCTGTTGGCCATGATGGTGACACACCTATATCTACCTGTCCCTTCCACTTTTCCTGTGTGTTCCACTCTGGGCAGTGACATTCAGCTTTCCCTCTGGAGGTGAGGGTGTGGGCAGGAGCTGGCGTGATTTCCTCTCACAGGCTGAGGGGCTTGTGGTAATGGAGGGGGAACCCCTTCCTTCAATGGCACCCTGCTTATCCCAGTGCTTTCCTCTTGATGCTTCTATTGGAAGACAGCCATAGCTGTTTATATATTGTCTGTAGCTGCTTTCACACAATAACGTGCGAAGTTGAGTATATGACAGAGATTGTGTGGCCCACAGAACCAGGATATTTACTATTTGTTCCTTTATAGAAAACGTTTACTGACTCCTGGTACAGAGTTAGCGATCTGTGGTAGAATGATTGTTCCCAGGGCTTCCTCTCCGTTCCTAGAACATTGACCTGAAATGCCCAGGCTTGTAATTTATTAAGAAACTGATATTTAGTTCATTGTTCTTATAATGAAAAACAAAGTGTGTATGGTATAAAGTTAAAACAGCACTAAGGAGTATATAATTAAAAAATAAAAAGCTTTCTGCCCACCTAACACTCTGTTTTTTTCTCCACAGAGGCAGCTATTTAGAAATTTATTCTATACATTTATAGGGATTATTTGTACTTATGTAAATGTGTATGTGTCCTTTGGACTTACATAATCCACACAGTTAAAAGACCTTTTCCCTCCTTTTTAAATTTAATGCTTTACTTTGAAGACTGTTTCATATTGGTACACAGCAGCACATACAGGTTTTCTGTTTTTTTAATGGCTATATGGAATTTATTGTGAACATTTTTTTATTCTTAGTTTGTATATATCATTTAGAAATTTTTTAATTACACATAAAAACATTCTCTGTATAAAGAATTCAAACATTACAGATTACTGAAGTTTGCTTGATCTCTCCTCCAATACCTGACCCCTACCCCGCAACCTTCACATAACTAATTAGTGTTACTACTTTGGTTCTTCCAGATCTTTTTTTTTTTTAAAGATTTATGTTTATTGTTTTTGACAGAGAGAGATACAGAGACAGAGACAGAGAGAAGGGGGAGGGCCCAGAACAGTTTCCATAGTTGTACATCATTAGTTTTTCCACATAGTTTCATTCCACGGGTGGGCGCAGGGCTGCGCAGGGCAGGAACCAGGCCGGGGTCTCACCCCGGTGAGAACCGAACTGGGTGCACTCCCCAGTTCAGCGTATGGGTCCGCATGGGCTGGGGCCGGGATTCGATCCTTGGTCCCTGGGGCTGCAAAGTGAGTGCTTAACCCACTGAGCCATCCCGGCTTCCTCTTTCCAGATCTTTTATTTGTATTGGTAGTATTTTGTATTTTTTTTCTTAACATCAATGGTATCATACTAATATTCTGGATCTTTCTTTCTTTACTCAACAACATGTGCCATGATATATATAACACTAATTCATTTTTAGAAATAGTGTATCTTGCTATTCTTATTGAGCATTTTGGTTATTTTCTAGTTTTTCCACCAATATTAGTGAGTATACCTGTACATATCTCCTTGAACATATGTACTGAGTAGTGTATTTCTAGATAGGGTATGATTTTTGAAAAATGAACAGGTATTATCAAATTGTGCTCCAGTATTTTTTCCCCCAAATTCTACTCCCACCAGCAATATATAAGTGCCTTTTTCCTCATACTCTCTTCAATATTGTTATTTATCAAAATTTTGAATCTTGGCAAATTGAATTCATAAAAATGGCATCTGATGTTTTAATCATGTGTCCTTAACAATTAGAATTTGAACTTTATTCAATGTTTATATTTATTTTCTTTCCCTGTGACCTGCCTCTGACATTTGCTCATTCTTTTCTGATGTTGTTGACCTTTTTCTTATTAAATTATACGAATACTTCTACAATAAGGAGTAATAATAATAGCTACCATTTATTGAGTGTTTGCTATGTGCCAGGTGTTGCTAAATGTACTCCACATGGATTAGCTCATTTAATCCTCACAACATTCCAGTGAGGTAGGTACTGTTATCATACCTCTAATAAAGGTGAGGAAAGTAAAGCAGAGAGAGGGAAAGTAAGTTGCTTGAAGTTGTCCAACTACTTGTTGGTAGAATTGGAATATGACCTCAGGTGGTCTGGATCCAGAGCCTATATTCCTAACTACCACACAATAGAGCATTCCAAGGAAATTAGCACATTGTCCTGTGTGTTATAATGTATAGATTTAAAATTTTTCCCTATGTACTTTTACATTTTTAAAATACTAATTCTTTGATTTACTAGGAATTAATATTGGTGTAAGACAGAGATCCAACTTTTTTCTTTTTTAATAAAATTTTTTTATTTTAAAATAGTTTTTGATGTACAGAGAAGTTACAGAGATAGTGCAGAGTTTCCATATATTCCTCATACAGTTTTCCCTATTATTAATCTTACATTTTTCACAACTTAAGCAACCAGCATTGCTTTGTTACTGTTAACTAAACTCTGTATTTTATTCAGATTTCATTAGTTTTTCCCTAACATCCTTTTTCTATTCTAGGATTCTTCCAGGATACGAGTACCATATCATTTAGTTATCGTATCTTCTTAGCCTTCTCTGATCTGTAATAGTTCTAGGGATCTGGTTTTATTTTTTAATAATAAATAACTGTTTGTTTATTAAAAAATAAATAATTGGTTGTCCCAGTGCTATTCAATAATTCATCATTTTTCCATTGGTTTGAAATGATGGTTTATTATATATTAAATCCCTACATTTATATATTTCTTTTTCTGAGCTCTTTATTTTATTGCATTTATCTTTGTGCTTTCTTGTATTACATGTAATTATTGTATTTACTGTATCTTTAGGATATCATTTATTTAATGTCTAGTAGAATTAGCCTCCTTATTATTTTGTTTTTCCTCTAGAATTTTCCTGGTTATTCTGCTATGATATTTTCCCCACAGTGTACCTTATAAATACAATGTTTGGAAAGCTAATAGGTCCATAGTTTGATGGAATAAAGTCTATTTCATTTGGATGATTTGATAACATATCTGAGGTGTTAATAATGGTGAGTGAATGAGCTAGGATTGGAGACCTGGCCTTGGGTGTTCTTTTGGGTTGTAAGAAATTCCAGTCCCCCTCAAGGGGTCTGTATTCTGACAGCATAACAAGTTTTAATACTTGACTGCTTTTTTATTTCTTAATTCTTTGTGTGTTTGTGAGTCTTGACTAGCTGGGTTCAAATCCAGCTAGTCAAGCTCAGAGCCCATTCTCAGAACCACAGTGAAATATTGTTTCTTAGCTTTGTAGTTGCTCATCTCAAGAGCATAGACTCTTAGAAGGGGAAATGATCTTCATCCTAAGTCTAGACATTCCAACTTTTCTTTTTCTTTTTCTTTTTTTAAAAAATATATTTTATTGTTTTTAACAGACAGAGAGAGACAGAGAGAAGGGGGAGGGTCCAGAGCAGTGTCCATAGCTGTACGTTATCAGTTTCTGTCACGGTTTCGTTCCACACAGGTGAGTGGGGGCTGCACAGGGTGGGAACCAGGCTGGGGGCCTCCCACATGGGAGGTATGCCCCTCGAGCAGGGACTGAACCAGGGGGTGAGAACTGAACTGGGGGCCTCCCGCATGGGAAGCACACCTCAGTTCAGTATCTGGGTCCACATGGGCCGAAGCCGGGATTCGATCCTCAGTCCCCAGGGTTGCAAAGTGAGCACTTAACCCACTGAGCCATCCTGGCTTCCCTGACATTCCAACTTTTCAGATTTACCAAGACTACGAATTAGTTTTCCTAATTCATATCAGATATTGTACATCAGCTTTTCTACTCACTTTGGGTGTCACCTCTGGTGGAGCAACTTACCGGTCCTCATTTTTTTCATCAGCAGTATTGGAGTATTGCAGTAATCAGTTATTCCTAAAGTCCACTCCAGCTCTGAGTAGCAATAAGTTCTCTGACTTCTTATTCACATTTGGTTTTCTTTGTTTATTGCAGCCTACCATTCTCTGTTGAGATTTGAAATTTGGTTCTGATCTCATGTAATATCAGCTGTCTTTGGAAGAATCATGTCTTTTTTACATTTCTTAAATCTCTAATACAAGTTGTTGACTAAGTAACAGTTCTATTGAATAGAACAGGAGTACCCCTAAGTATTCTGGGTATTACTGCATTTTAGTCTGCATCAGATACACTTATCTGCAAAGTTAAAAGTAACTGTTAATATCCTACTGAGAGGCAGCCAGGATGGCTTAAAGCACTTGCTTTGCAGCCCTGGGGTCCTAGGGTCAAATCCCCACCCTGGTCCGTGCAGACCCATATGCTGAACTGGGGTGTATTTGGTGGGAGGTCCCCAGTTCAGCCCCCAGTTTATGGGGAGCATGCTTACCTTGCAGAAGGCCCCCGCCTGGTTCCCCTGTGTGCCCCCCAGCCCACCTGTGTGCAATGAAATTATGTCAAAAACTGATGACGTACAACTATGGACATTACTCTGGGCCCTTCCCCCTCTTCCTGTCTCTCTCTGTCAAAAACAAAATAAATCTTTTTTTAAAAATTTAAAAAATATCCTACCGCAAATGAACTGTATTATATTTATGGTGTTCCTCATTTACTGATTTAATTACAAGCTTTGCTGTTTTTTGGTTTTTTTTTTAACGTATCTGCACCTAAACTTCTGTGCTGTTTTTTGTCTTCTTTTGCTGTTACTGCAAATTCACATTCATATAGCACCTGTGGAATTAATGCTCTTAATTATTGATGCATTGTTTCACCAGTACAAGGTGAATGTGCCAACATACAAACTTCGGTGTTCTCTACTTTAACTTTTTGAGTATGCTAGTGGATCCTGTATTAATCCTTTGGGGGAAAGGTAAAAATGTTACAGCCTAATAGTAGATATTAGATCCAAGTTTTGATACTTTTGGCAAATCAAATATTTCTTCAGTAGAATGAATATGGTACAAAATGTCTAATTCTTGTTCAGTAGAGATTTAGCCTTCCTAATTAATATTATTTACTAATACTGTATATTCTTTGTTTCTCCTACTCTGAATTTCATTTTTAGTTTTTCATGTATTTGCAAGTTGAAAATTGATTCAAATTAGGAGTTTTATGCATTATTGTGGAATTTAATTTCACACATTATAGATTTTGAAATTTATTGTAATCGTGGCTCAGAACTATTGTTCCGAGTCACAGTGTAATACAGTCTGCTGGTTGAATCTAATTAAGGTGTTGTATCACTTGCATGCAGTATGTATTTTTGCTTAGAATGTTCTAAAATTCCTCACTTGGGAATAACACTTCCCTCAGTTCTTGGTTTGATTGGAAAACCCAGTAATATTTGACATACTGTATGTAACTGCTTTATAGAAGCAGGCTTTGTTTATCTTTTGTTTGTTAACTATTTTAACCAACATGCTCAGTTGCAGTTTCCAGCATGATTACTAATAGATTGGCTATCAGTCTTATTAATGTCACCTATATTCATTTGCCATCACTGCATTCAAAGACAAGCATGATTGTACTCTAGTTCCGGGTATACAAATTTTAGGGAACTGTAAATAATGTAATAAATGATAGTTGAATAGCTTGAAAGTAAAATTGCCTTCTAACTAGTATAATTTATAATTTTAAAGAAAATGAGCGAACTATATGAGATTATATTTTACAATTATAGAATTGACAATAGTACCATGATTATGTGTTGGAGCAATTGCCTGACTTCTAGCACCATGTGAAAAATGAACAATTTCAAGCCCACTAGAATTCCTGGGATTGTCTTGCTTATTAGCCCACAAATCTTTTTTCCCCTCCCACTTGGTTTCTCTCTTTATTACTTGTTTCTTGCTTGCATTTGCAAGGTAATCATCCTTAAATAAACAAAAATTCTCCAAAGACTAAAGAAACCAAGGTTAAGGGGAAGAGCCTTGGGTGACACTGGGCCTTTTGTGGAGATGTTCTTCCTCAGCAGACTTGTTCCTCTTGAGATCTTTTCTGTTAGATCCCTGGATACATGCTTTCAGTATTTAAATAAGTAGCCTTTCTCTGGGTCTACTAGGCTTCCTTAGAAAAAGTACTGTATCTCTCTTTGGGTCCTTTCTCTATAACTCTTTTGCTCTGAAACAGTGTTTTTCAAATTTGGCATTACTGACATTTTGGACCAGATAAATCTTGATTGTGGGGAGCTTTCCTATATATTATAGGATGTTTAGCAGCGTCCCTGGCCTTTACCATGAAATGCCATAATACGCCCCAAGTTATGACAATCAAAAATGTCTTCAGACACTGCCTGATGTTGCCTGGGGGACAAAAGCACTCCTGGTTGAGAACCATTGCCTTCTAATATTGAACAAGTGTTTGGTTTCCCTGGTTGAGATATAGTTTCCTCACTTGTGTAATGTGGTTAATGACCTCTGCCTACTGCACAAGACAATATATATTTGTA
Organism: Craseonycteris thonglongyai; assembly: GCA_004027555.1. NCBI lineage: Eukaryota > Metazoa > Chordata > Mammalia > Chiroptera > Craseonycteridae > Craseonycteris > Craseonycteris thonglongyai. The sequence goes on along the minus strand of PVKE010022659.1, from coordinate 10,944 downwards.
CAGGTGCCTGTGTGTTTTAAAGTACTGTGTATAAATAAAAAATTGGGTTAAGCCTGGCAGCAGAACTCAGCTCTGGATTTTATTTCTGCCAGTGTTTCAGTGCAGAGAACAAAGCTGAGAATGTCAGGTCATGCTGATGGGTCACAGGCCTCATGACTTGTTTGTGCGTGGTACTCTCCAGAGTTATTCTGTCCAAACAGGGAGAATGGGTGGGTACATTTCAGGAGGTGATGTGATGAGTTTCCCAATCTCTCTCTCCTATTTACTTCTGATCAAACAAACATTTATCTCTTATGTGCAAGACATTGTATTGAGTGCTTTCACGTGCATTTTTTTTCCTTTTATAAACCTGTAAATGGCATTACTTGTATTAAAGATAATAACAGTAGTAGCAGTAGTAAGAGTAGTAGATACAGCTGTAGTAGTAGAAAGTAGCATATATCTCTGTCTGTCTGTCTATCTCTATCATACCTGTCTATCATTTGTCATCTATCTATCATCTCTTACGGTGTGCCCTGCTTGGTGCTAAGTGCTTTATGTGTATTAGGTCACTGAATCCTAGCAAGAATTTATGGAGTAGATACTATTATTATAGTTATTACATGGAGGAAGAAACTGAGGCACAGCAAGATTAAATAGCTCATTTGCACAGGTTATAAGTGGTAGATCCTGGCTTTGAATCGAGGCAGTTTGTTTCCAGAGCCTTCCCTCTTAGGGCAGGGTCAGGGATATTACCGGTAAGTAACTTGTACAAGTTCAGGGAGCTAATAAGAGGCCGAACTTGGATTCAGACATAATGTATGATTCCAATTCATTGCTGTTTTCAGTGTCCAAGTAGTAACACTAATTAGTTATGTGAAGGTTGCAGCGTAGGGGTCAGGTATTGTAGGAGAGATCAAGCAAACTTCAGTAATCTGTAATGTTTGAATTCTTTATACAGAGAATGTTTTTATGTGTAATTAAAAAATTTCTAAATGATATACACAAACTAAGAATAAAAAAATGTTCACAATAAATACCATGTAGCCATTAAAAAAACAAAACCTATATGTGCTGCTGTGTACCAATATGAAACAGTCTTCAAAGTAAAGCATTAAATTTAAGAAGGAGGGAAAAGGTCTTTTAACTGTGTGGATTATGTAAGTCCAAAGGACACATACACTTTCTGGATAGGATTGCTTCTGTGGTCTAGTTTATGGCACAACACAGGCATCTAGGAAAAGGTACTTCAGGAATTCATGATGGGATGATAAAAGGGGCCATAAAAAGAGGAACTTGTAATCAATCTGGTAGAGCTCTTATTCAGTACTTTGGTCTGGGTATTTATTTTTAAATCTGCATTCTATAGAATTCTGCTTTTAGTTAAGTGTGCTTTTGTTTTGGATGGTAGTTTCTGCATTATCATAAGTCTGGTTTGGGCCTGTTAACTGTGTGTTACAGCAGACCAGAAAGGGCTAGGAACCTGGAACTAGACTCATCTTTGTGGTGGGCAGATGCTGATAGGAGAGAGGTAATTTGAGGAAGTTAAATGCCTATATTGAATAGATGGTTTATTAGTTTCCTAGTGTTGTCACAAAGTACTACAAGGGGTGGCATTTTCTCACAGTTCTGGAGGCTAGCAGTCCAAATTCAAGCTGTCAGAAGAGCCATGCTCTCTCTGAAGGGTCTAGGGGAGAACCTTTGCCTCTTTCTGGCTTCTCGTGTTTGCCAGGTGTCCTGGGCCTTCCTTGGCTTGTAGTTGCATCACTCCAGGCTCTGCCTACCTTTTCATGGCCTTCTGTGTCTAAATTTCCTTCATTAAAGAACATCAGGCATATTAAATGTAAACTTAGGGCCCACCCTAACCCAGTGTGACCTCATCTTGATCACACGTATAAAAGACCCTATTTTCAAATAAGCAAATGGCTCTGCATACACTCAGCATGGGGAAGACCTACTGGAGTCCAAGGGGGTTCTGACCAGTGAGTAAACTTGAGAGAGGATACTCTGGGAACAGGTTGTGATTGGAGATTCAGATAGATCATTACCATTTAATCAGTGTAAGCAGATAGGAGAGTCCTTATCCCAGCTGGTTTTTACTTTCTATGGGTCCCTGGCAAGAGCAAGGTAAAATCTCTTGAGGTATCAAGCAAATGGTTAGTTTGCCAAGAAAGAGAGCAAATCAGATACTCAGGATTTGAATCATGAGAAGTCTTGGTCTCAGGAATGAGGAAAAGCTCAGATAGGAGAGTGGGGCCAACCAAGTCAGGATATGGCAGCTGTGACTTACGAGTACTGTTGAGTCCCAGAGAGTTGGCCAAAGCATCTAAAAATCCCCCCTTTCTTGGGATAGGCCTGGAACCCAGGCAGCACTGAGCCTTCAGCTTGGGGTTCAGTTGGCCATGGATGAGGGACAATAAGAAGTGTATTAGAGGCTTCATTATAATTCAGAAACAAACATCAGTTTCTGACACTGGCAAGTGTTAAGGTGCCCTGGCATGATGTAAATAAGAGTGGGCTTTCTGAATAGTAGTGGGTGCTTTAGATAAAGGAAAATGGAAAATCTAATAGCATTAAATGTCATTTGTAAAGTGAAAGCTCTTGCCGTCCTAGGAAACACTTTGTAGGTCAGCCTGTCTGGTCTCATCAGAGGCGGAGTCAGAGCTTGTGCTGTTTTGATGTCAACACCTTTTCTTTTTAAATTCATTGCTTGAACATTGGTGGTGGTAAGTGGAGGCTAGACTGTAGGGGACAGTGATGGAATCAGGAAGACCAGTTAAGAGCCTCTTGCAGTATGCCAGATGAGAGATACAAGTAGTGTGGAGGTAGTGACAGGTGATTCTGGATGTTTTGAACATAGAACCAAAGGGTTTTGCGGATGCCTTGGACGTAAAGATGACTCTAAGGTTTTTGGCCTAAGCAACTGGTAATGCAGTTACCATTTGTTGAGATGGGGGAAATGTAGAAAGAACAGGTTTGGTGGTGGTGAAATCTTAATGATTTGTGAGAGCTTTTTTTATGTCGTGGAGTGTATTTATCTTTTGTCATTTAAGTAGAAATGTTTTTCCCCTTTCACCTTGTTAGTTAACTTTGTTAGTAATGTTTTGCTATACATAAATGCCAGCTTTTTATTTTGTCAACTGTTATAATTTTTGGTTTTACTGTCATGTCTAAAAAGATTCTAAAAATAATTACCCAGGCTTTCTTTAAGTACTCTTATGGTTTTGTATTTGCATTTAACTTTTATTAAGATTTATTTTTATTGTTTGAGAGAAGGTGAGAGAGAGAGAGAGAGAGAGAGAGAGAGAGAGAGAGAGAGAGAGAGAGAGAGAGCGCGAGAGAGCGCGAGAGCAAGCAAGCGCAGGCCCAGAGCAGTCTCCATAGTTGTATTAATACATCATTAGTTGTGACATGGTTTCATTTCACACAGGTGAATATGGGGCCTTTTGGGGTGGGAACTGAACCTGGTCCTCTCACATGGGAGACGAGAACCTTCACCACCATCCTGGCGATTACTGGTTCCTCCACAGTTCAGCATATGGGTTTGTACAGGCTGGGGCTGGAAAGCAAGTCCCAGACCTCACAATTGTGAGGCAAGCATTCAACCCCTCAGCTATTCTGGCATCCTCTGTATTTAACTTTTTAATCTGGGTGGAATTAATTTTTGTGTAGACTGTGAATTACAGTTCAAGCTTAATTTTTCTCAAATAATTGACCTATCACTCTGGAATCATTAAATAATTTGTTCTGTGCTAGGAGAAATGATTAAACCATTTCCTCTGAATTGGGAGAAGAGGGGTGTGTTGTGGTTGTATAGAGGTATTCTATTATGTGTTAATGTTTAGCAAGCCCCTGGTCTTGTTTTTTGGTTGATGACTTGGTAACTGATTTCTGAGCATAACAGGTTGTAAACATTTGTCTCCTGAGTATCTTCTATTCCCAGAAGAGATACTTGCCTTAGAGGTGGCATTTTTTTTTTTTTTTTTTACCAATTTCTCTCAATGGCTATGAATTCTTCCTATGGATGATATGTGGCTTGTTTTTTAGCACAACCTATGTTCTGCCACCACATATGTTTTTCTTCTATGTCATTTTGTCAGCTAATAATTGTTCCAAGATTATAAACTAAAATTTGCTTCAGCAGTACAAAATTGACTAAAGTACATACTGAAGATTCCAAAGCCCTATACGCTTTATGTTTTCCACTGTTGTAGTCCTTGTACTCTAGTCCTTCTCTGCTTTGCGGGCAATTTAGAGGTAACAGTAGCATTTACTGGATTTTTTTCTTTAAGGCAAGACATGGATTTCTTATGTTATTAATGTTCACCAAATTTTATAGCTGGATGAAGCCCTCAAGCTTGGAATTAAACCTCCAGTATGTTGTTAGCTTTGAAATTTGTGTCAAGGCTGATTGAATCTAAATCTCTTAAATGTTTTCTCTGTTTTTTTGTAGAGAGGGAAATATGAGGTTCCTAAGTGGCTGTCTCCCAGTAGCATTCTGCTTCTTCAACAAATGCTACAGGTAAACTTTGTTATTTTGGTATTTTTAAGGAATAGAAGTTTATTGCAACTGTTTGATCCAACTTTAGGATGCTTGTGGTGTTATTACATTTGGAGGACAGCACCATTTATCTATTAGCTTAAAAAAATTCCATTCATTATGTCTACTATAAAAATATCCTCTACTAGATGTTTTCTTAATTTTGTTGCAAATGCATTTTGTTTTAGACCTCTACTGTATGTCTTTGCTAATGTGGTTTTTTCTTCTTTTTCTTGAGTATTGCCTGTTTTCTCTAACCAGCTCTTGCTCCACTATCTTCTGGGTTTTTTTGTTTTTGTTTTTTTGCTCCCACTCTTGTACATTAGATGTGTAGTAAATACTGAATAAATGCTTGAATGTGCTGATGTACAGTTAAGCAGGGCCCATGATCTACTGTAATGGTTCTCAAACTTTAGCATGCATTGCAGTTGCCTGATGGGCTTGTTGAAACACAGATTGCTGGTGCCACCCTGAGGTTGTCTGATTCGATTGATCTGGGGCAAGATTACAAATTTTCATTTCTGACAAGCTCCCAGATGACACTGATATTGTTGGGTCACACTTTGAGAACCATTGATTGAGTGGAATGGCCTCTGAGAGTGAAAGACAGCAATGCTGAGGTCTAGGTATGCATGCCACCTTCCCTAGTTCTGATCTATAAAATGGGGATTTTGTGCCTGGCCTCACTGCTGTGTGGTATTATGAGGATAAAATGAGATTAATAGGAAACACTTTGAAAATATGAGTACCTTATTAGTGCAATTTTTTTCATTATTATGTATTCAGAATACCTCCCAGTTTTTCCACCTATTAAGCCATCTCCGTTTTTTATTCAAAATTTGCCTCAGGCTCACCACCTTGATTAAGTAGGGCCAGGCCACCAAATTGCTATGAGGAGATTGAAAACATCTACCTCATCCTTTCTTCTAATTTCCAAAATATTAATCTTTGTTGATTAATTTTCCTCTCACATTTGAAAATTACAAATGGAAAAGAAAAGTGTTCTTTTCAACTTGTTCTATGTGATTGTAACCTCATTGGGAGGTAGAGATTGCATATTCAGTATGAATGCCCTGCATTGTGGCTGCTTGAATATTAAATTGGTGAATATTTCTTATGAATAGGTTTTCCAGCAAAAGACTATTACATCATACAATAGATTGACTGAACTTCATGAATAATGTCCATACCAATGAAGTTCATGTTTGTTAAACATTTATCTTCTAAGCCTGTGTTGGTTGCTATAGTTTTCTTGCCTCTATTGCCTTTTTAAAAGAACTTATTTCAAGGCCATTTTAAGGTCTTTGACAACATTTTTGTGATGATAAAGTTTATATCTGTTCTGATGAATTTTGAGTTCTCAGGTGGAAAAGAGTTCTGTGTTCTTTATTTGGAATGTTAATCTCTAGCTATTTCTCAATGGCCACTAGGTGGACCCAAAGAAACGGATTTCTATGAAAAATCTGTTGAGCCATCCCTGGATCATGCAAGATTACAACTGCCCTGTTGAGTGGCAAAGCAAGAATCCTGTAAGTAACATGAAAGCCAATAGAAATTTTTTTTTAAATTGTGTGATATTTATATTGATTCAGAGCCTAGTAGTCTAAATAGGAAAGAAAATGTTCTTTATAATAAGACAACTTTTCAGATTGGTGTTTGGGAGACATGTAACCTAATTACATATTTTCCTGACCTGGGCTGCACATGAGAATCACTAAGACTTAAAAAAAAATAAAAAATAAAAAATGCCTGTGCCCCATCCCAGAACAATTAGAGGATATTTTTAAAAGCTCCCAGGTGTTTCTCATGTGTAGTCAGGATTGTGAACAGTGCTTTGGGAATCATGGGCAAGTTACTTAACTTTGCCAAACCTATTTATTCGTCTATAAAAAGTAGGTTAAACTAGTTCTGTCTACTTCCCAGAGTAGTTATGAGATTACAGCGGTTCTCAAACTGTTAAGTCTGAGGACCCCTTTATGCTCTTAATGTTTGTTTATTGCCTCATTTAAAGCAACAGTAGTAAACCTCACATTACCTTTTGTCACAAACACATTATTTATTTTCAATTACATTTGTGATTTAATATTGTTTTATATTAGTTTCAGGTGTATAGTATAGTGATAAGACATTTATATAACTTATGAAGTGATCACCCCACTAGCCTAGTACCCACTTGTCAGTACACATAATTGTTATAGTGTTATTGACTATATTCCTTATACTGTATTTTATATCTTCTTGACTGTTTCATAATAACTAATTTGTACTTTCTTCACCTTTTCCACCCATCTCCTAATCTGGCAACCATCAAAATGTTCTCTGAATCTATGAGTCTATTTTTTTTTTTTTTAAGATTCCTTTTATTTTTTGAGAGAAGATGAGAGAGAGAGAGAAGGGAGGAGGGCCCAGAGTAGTCTCCATAATTGTACGTCATTAGTTGTGACATGGTTTCATTCCACGCAGGTGGATGTGGGGCCATGCAAGGCAGGAACCAAACTGCAGGTCTCCCACATGGGAGGGGAGAACCTTTGCTGCTATCTGAGTGGTTACCAGTTACGCTGTAGTTCAGAATGTGGGTTTGCATGGACTGCGGAGGTATTTCATCCCTGGACCTTGCAGTTTCAAGGCATGCGCTCATCTGTTGAGCTATCCCGGCATCTCTGTTTGTTAATTTTGTTCTTTAGATTCCATGTATAAGTGAGATCATATGGTAATTGTCTTTCTTTGCTTGATTTATTTCACTTAGTATAATACCTTCTAAGTCTGTCCATTTTCTTGATTTTATTCAATTTTATGACCAAGTAATAATCTTTTTTTTTTTTACAGATTTATTTATTGTTTTGACAGAGAGAGAAGGGGAGGGCCCAGAGCAGTTTCCATAGTTGTATGTCATTAGTTTTCAACATAGTTTCATTCCACACAGGTGGGCATGGGGCAGGATCTGGGCTGGGGTCCTCCTGCATGGGAGGCATATCCCCTTGAGCCAGGGGCCTCTCACATGGGAAGCTTACCCTGGTGGCAACCAAACTGGGGACCTCCCACATGGGAAGCACACCCCAGTTCAGCATATGAATCCATTCAGGCCAAGGCTGAGACTCGGTCCTTGGACCCAGGGGCTGCAAGGCAAGTGCTCAACCCTCTGAGCCATCCTGGCATCTCCAATATTTTATCTTATATATGTACCATATCTTCTTTAGCCAGTCATCTGTTGATGAACACTTAAGTTGCTACCAATACATATTTTTATGAAATACAATTATTCAAAATATAAATTTAGTGAGAATAGTAGCATTGTTTTTTATCTTTGCAAATTTCTTTAAAGCCTAACTTAATAGAAGACACGTGGATCTGATCTGCATTTAGTGTGTGTTGATATATTGTTTTGATTGAAGCATAGGAAGTAACTATAGCCTTACACAGACATGTAGTTAGAAAGGTATTTTAATATTTTAAAGAAGTATTTTAATAGCCTTTTCAGATAATTGGCAGTATTCTCTGCTAATCCACTAAAATCTATTCAGTAAAATGGAGTATGTGCATGGATCAACAGAATAGCTTGGAAAGGTGTGTCTCAGCCATGCCATGGTATAAACTTGGTGCAGCTGTGAGGTATTGCTTTCTGGAGTAATCTCACTAGTTAATAGACATACTCCCCAAGTGGCCAACTCTCTTGGAGGAATAGACTGTGTTTTCTCACTAGTCTGCCCAATGTTATGGCCATGCAGCCATGAGCTGAAATCCTTTCTGATTCTCTTAAAATTTCTTTTCTCCATAATCCCCTCAGCCCTTTGTGGCATCTTTGGTATCTATTGTACAAATACAATTAGAGCTTCGACTTAATTCTAACAGCTATCAACACTGAGAGCCTAAGAACAGCAGGGTGTGTAGGTGTGTGAGCAGTGTAGCCAGGGCCAGAGAAGCTGTGCTGTGCCCATTGTGAGCTGGAGAGAATGGGTGGTGCCAGTGCTTGTGTTCAGCCATTGGGGGTCATCATTTCTCCATGTGTGGGAGGGCTTTGCATGCCTTCTCAGGATGATCCTAATAGGATAAGATACACTACTGTTTGTAATAGAACAGATGCCAACAACAAATTTATTTCAAATTGGGGTGCAGTGTAAAGCAAAATACATAGTTTTGAGTGTTCAAAAAAAGTATGTACTTTTCTTACATTTTGGTGTAATAATTGCTAATATTTATCAAATACTTACTGTAATAGAATAATGTGCCATTATAGCAAGGACTTTATGTATATTATACTATAGTACAATACAGATAGAACCCTTAGGATAGTACCTTCAAGAGTCAGGTGCTATTTTTAACTCTTTTGTTTTTAACTCTTTTAACTAATTTAACCCTCATACCAACCCTCTGAAGTAGGTGCCGTTATTGTCCCCATCTTGCAGATAAAGCAACTGACAGGATTGTGAAGTAACTTGCCCAAGGTCAAACAAATAGTAAATGAATCCCAACAGAAGGACTCCAGAATATAATGGGTCTATTTAAACTCAGGGCTGGTATCCTGCATAGCTGTAGCCATTGTGATAAGCACTGCTTGTGTGGTCTCTGTTGGAATAGCTACTGGAGCAGTCATGGAGAGGTGTCACTGGGGTATGGTAGAAAAAACCATGGGCTAGGAATGGAAATGACAGTCTTGGGTAGACGGCATAAATTTTTCCAAGTCATCATTTTCTCACCTGTAATATGGGTATTCTAATGTCAGTTTCTTATATGTTTAGGTTATCTTTTGGCATTTACGGAGTGCTTTTACATATTATGTCATTCAACTGTCTTGCCTGCCTTATAAAACTGTTGCAGGAATCAAATGAGTTATATATAGAAGAGCTATAAGGGATAGTGATGCTTTTCAAAGTCTTTGCTTTTTTCTCTCAGTATTGTGTATCATCACGAGTGACCTATAAAAAATAATTCAGATTTACTTGGATATTTAGGGTATAGATGCTATTCTGTAACTCTATGTATGATCTCCTATCTTTTTCACACATAGCTCTAGTACCTAAGTATTTGATCAAATGAAGTTATATTCAGTTCTGTTTTCTGCCCTACCGAACAGCAAATATAGTAGGCACGGATAATCCAAAACAATGGGCTGGCTTTGGTATGCATTTTTGTACTTAATTTAACTTGAGTATGTGTGGCTGAGAATTCAGGTACTTAAAGTATTGAGCCTCTTTGGAAAACCCAGCTTGAGCTAAGGCATGTTTTTCAGCCTTTAGTGTCTTGTCCACCCCAGTGTTTTCATTTTTTCAAGTTAGGAGCCCAGGGAAGAAGCTAGCACCTCCTTCCTACCCTTATTCCCTTTCCATAGTCACCTTGTGGTAAAGGTGCACAGAGCAGGAGGCTATGGGAGAGAAAGAAGGCTTTTACTTTTACTTTTTGGAGAGTGACTTAAGATCATGAAGGGGTCCCCAGAACTCCTTCCCTTCTTGCTTGAACAGTAATGACATTAAAAAGAAGTTGCCCAACTGGGTGATAAAGTGTCTGGGCATCTGAGGACGAGCCCTTTCTAAAGGGGGACTTTACAGTGTTGGGAGCTGCCAAGGTCAAAGCAGTACAATAAAGACTTACTCTTAGCACTTGAGACTTTTTCTAGTACCACTCTAGACTTGCTTAGTACCATTAGTATAAATCATTATGATCTCCATGTTTATCATAACTCATGAGTTGGTTCTTGCACCATCCAGTCATACAGGCCATTATCTCTGCTGTTCTTCTGTTTTCATGATGGCAGCATGAGTTTCTCTTGAGCGCATTGTTGTAAGTGTGATGCCCAGAACAAGGGAAGGTCATGATTCTGCTCTGGGTTGGGCAAATCTAACCTGAGAGTCTGAACCACTCTTTTACCAGTCTGTTGTACAGTCACTGATTTTAGGTGCCTGAATGACTGCTCTTTTATGAAAATCCAGTGCAGAACTTATGGTAGGGAAGGAGCATGTAGTCCCTTGGCTGCACAACAGAATTTTGATCAGATGATGGTGGGTGTTGTGCCGAATGAGACCACCCGCGAGACAGACAGCCACGACACAGAAAATTTGGTGGAATCAGACCCTCTTCTGCCAATTGGTGAGGGAGATTTTATTAGCAGATTCGAATCTGGGCTGCCACCCAGGTTTCATCCGGGAGCAACAAGCCCTGACTTACACCAAGTTTTTCCTTTTATTCACAATTCAAGCAGAGGGGAGGGATGCCGAGTGCGCAGTTCTATTGATGTCATGCAGAGTTTAAGCCTTACAGTTGCATACCTTAGCTAAGAGCAACAGCCTTCATCCTTGAACATTTCGTTACTCCCTGATAAGACATCCTTTCAGTGGGCTGGCCCATCTGCTTTGATCCCTGATAAGACATTCTTTCAGTGGGCTGGCCCATCTGCTTTGATCAAGGCCTCAGTAATTTCTTACTGTCCTACA
>PVKE010022658.1:0-25370 GCA_004027555.1 Craseonycteris thonglongyai | reverse complement strand
CTGTAGAATAGGGGGAGAGGGATTCTAAAGATGGGTCATGGGCATAGAGTATAGTCATGGACTCATTATGTCTGTCATGGGCAGGGCAATGGGTGACACGCCCTAATGATTTATTTGATTGATTTTTTGACAGAGAGAAACAGAGACAGAGAGACACAGAGAGAAGGGGGAGGGCCCAGAGCAGTCTCCATAGTTGACAGCATTAGTTTTCCATATAGTTTCACTCCACAGGTGGGCACAGGCTGCGCAGGGCAGGAACTGGGCCAGGAGCCTCCCGCATAGGCCCCGGCAAGAACTGAACTGGGGGCACACCTCAGTCTAGCATATGGGTCCGCATGAGCCAGGCCGGGATTTGATCCTCAGTCCCCAGGGCTTCAAAGCGAGCGCTTAACCCACTGAGCCATCCCAGCTTTCCCAGACACGCCCTAAAGAATACAGATTTGCCTTCCCTTTTATGCAAAAAAATAAAAAATAAATAAAAATACACACACACACACACACACACACACACACACACACACATGAAATGCAGACCCAGCATCAGCCAAGAACAGGAAGGTAGCATCACCCATATGAGCGCAGTAAAGGCCGTTTGCAAAGTGTTGAGAGCAGAGGTTTTGGAATTCAAAACAAACAAAATAAAATGTATTCAGATCTCACCTCTGCAAATTATAAGTAATATCTGGAAAAGTTATTTAAGCTTTCTTGTTTTCATTTCTTCTTTTGTAAAATGAATAGTAATGCTAACTCATGAAGTTCTGGTAAGATTGGCACAAGCTAATATTAATGAATTACTAAGGGTGGCATCTGACAAATAGTAAGAGCTTAATAAGTGATAAGGAAATAAGAATATGTATAAAATATATACTACACATATAATACCGTACATTATATTGTATTTTGTACTATCAATATACTTTTATATGGAATGTGTGTGTGTATGTGTGTGTGTGTGTGTGTGTGTGTATATATATATATATATATATATATATATATATATATACATATACATAAGGTGACCAGATTTTAACATTGGTAAAGCAGGACACCATTGACCGGTGGGTGTGTGTGTGGGGGTGTTCTTGGTTAAAAATTTGGTCTGTCTCCTGCCGTTCCCTAGCTTGTCGTGCATTCTTTCCAAAAATCGGGACGTTTTTAAAACGCCGCGGGATGCGGGACAAATTGTTAAAAATCGGGATTGTCCCGCCAAAAGCGGGATGTCTGGTCACCCTAACATACACACATATATTATGATACATATACATTCTCTCCTCTTCATAGACATAAAATGGACAAGAAGGAGGAATCAAGTCTACTTGCAAGAGTGAGAAGTCAGAAAAGCTTTCACGGGAGAGGAGGCCCTTAACATAATACTTGAAAGAATAGACCCACATGCCTCCCTCACCCTGTTGTTTTGAGGACTGGGTGACATCATTTATTTAAAGCATTTAGCACAATGCCTGCACTCCACAAATGTGAGCCATACATAAACATTTTTGTTGGTTGCTTCATTACTCTATTTTGATCTTATGAATCAGACAGGGTTCTTGATGACAAACAACCTAAGAAGAAGAGAAATGTCTTTGATGGGTCTTAGAGGCTCAATGAACCAACAGGAAACAGGCTGAGAGCGGAGGTGGGAACCCCAGAAGCCGGGCAGCTCAGGACACAGCATGTCCAGCTTCCAGGAGCACCACCACAGGACACGCAGCACTGCTGCCATCAGAAGTGATTCTCAACGTCCCTGGGACTTTATATCACCACCTCAGGGTGTAACAACCTTGATGAGAGAACCCATTGACTGATTCTGACTCAACTGTCCACATCTCAGCTGCCAGTGGCATCGAGAGAAGGTATCGGTGTCTTTGACTTCCACAGGAAGAAGCAGGTCCCCTTTTCCTACTAAGAATCACACAGCAGGGCCTAGTTTAGAAATAGAAAGGGAATTTGGATGTAGGGCATCAAATATAGGGCTCTGGGGTGGGGGAGAGGCCGATCAGGTGGCCAACAGAAGTCCCGCCTTCGAAAGTTCCCAGGCAGGTTACAGCCACTTGAAAAGTCCTCTTTGTCACATCCTATTTGCCCAGGCCCCTGAGGCCCACCGACCTTACAAGTTGTACCTTAAAGAACACTGTTCTGACGTAGCAGAGAACATTGTACCGCAAATGTGAAAAGTTGTCAGAAATCCAAGAAATTTATCTTAAAAAATGTAAATTTTTAAAAATTTTATTTTTTACCCAAGACTTTTAGGTCATCTTTAGGTGTTTTCATACTGTTATAAAGTAGGCAGTCAAGAAAAAGTAGTCAAATAAACATAAAATCAGTAATTAAATGTGTGATTAATCATAAAAAATGATTTCTTCAAATCTTTAAAAATAGCTCTTGGGGATGCCAGGATAACTCAGCAGTGGAACACTTTTCTTGCAATCATGAGGTCCAGGGTTTAACAGCCATGGCCCATGCAACCCCACATGCTGAACTGTGATGCAACTGGTAACCACTGCGATGGCTTGGCAGTGAGGGTTCTTGCCTCCCATATAGGAAACCTCTAGTTTACTTCTCATCTCACGCGGCCCCACATCCACCTGTATGGAATGAAACCATGTCACAGTTAATGATGTACAACTATGGAAACTTCTCTGGGTGCGTTGTTCTCTCTCTCTCTCTCTCACCTACTCTCAAACAATAAATAACTATTTTATAAAATTTGCTCAAAATGTTAATTTCTCAGTTTGGGTTCATATTGAGGCTAATTTGAAATGTGGGAAGATGAGTTTTGTTCTCTTTAACCCCATTAACAAATTTACTTAATGTGAATATAAGAATCTGGAAAATAGTCAGAGGGGAAATAATAAAAGCTGATTATTAAGAGTTAGTTGATAATTTTTTTATTCTAACAGTATTTATTTATTTTTTTAAATTGTTAAATTTATTGCAGCGACATTGGTTGCTAAAAGTTATAGGTTTCAGGTGTACAATTTTACATTATATCATCTATATGTTGTATTATGTGCTCAAAACCCAGAGTCAGGTCTGTTTTCATCACCATGTATTTGATGTCCCTCCCCTCTTCACCTCCCCCTATCTCCTTACCCTCTGATAACCACTAAACTATTGACTGTGTCCATGAGGATTTGTTTACTTGTTACTTGCAGTTTTATATTCCACCTATAAGAGGAGTTGCACGGTTAGCAAGAGATAATGCCGATACGCCTAAAAGATCTTCTTTGAGATTTCCAGGAACTACACAGATCTTTAGAAAGACACAGAAGCCAAAGATGAGAAAAATCAGTAGAAAAATTGGCCTCTTACCATCGCACTAAACATGCCAACTGTCTCCCATATCAAAGGAAACCCTCCCTCCACATCTTCCCCTGCAGGTACTGCCCTACTTCTGCTCCCTCCTTGACTGTCCAAGCTTTTTGGTAGTTGCTTACATTCACTTTCCCTACTTTCTCACCTCCCACTCTTTTCTCAGCCCATTGCAATCTGGCTTCTAGCACCACCATGCCACTGAAGTGCCATTGTCAGAGTCACCAACTTCCTTATAGCTAAACCTAACAGATGCCTTCCCATCTCTGTCTTATTTGGCCTTACAGAAACTCTGGATGATAACTTTCTTTTAGAAATAATATTTCTTTACTAAACTTCCACAATTTAATCATCTCATGGTTTCCATCCTATGAATATTCAACTCTAATAATGCATTGTCTTAAATTTTACAAAGGCACGCAACACTCCCAGACTCAACTCGTAGTCTTTCTCTGCAATCTTCCTCCTACATCCTTCTTCAGAATAAATACCTTTCCTGTTTATGAATGTTAAAGCTAAAGATTCAAGCACTATCTTTGAATTTCCCTGTCCCCCCGTACCCAGTATCAGCCCGCCACCAACCAGCCAGTCAGTGCTTATTATAGTGCCTAAGTAGTGCTCAAATAGTTCTATTAATACTTCTCTTTATCCTTTCTGAAACTGCCCTAGTCCATGTAACCAACTAAATAACTGAATGATCTTAATGACCTCGTGTCTGTGCCTCAATTTCCTGGCTTGTAACATGAGACTGTTAAAATGAATACCAAGTTATTTTCTTGTCTATATTCTGTGATTATAAGAATTTAAGGGAATGCCAGGATAGCTCAGCAGGTTGAGCGCTTGCTTTGCAACTGCGAGGGACAGGGATTGAATCCCAGTCCATCCCATGCAAACCCACATGCTGAACTGCAGTGTGACTGTAACCACTGGGATGGCAGCAAAAGTTCTCACCTCCCATGCAAAAGACCCCCAGTTCACTTCCCTATCTATGTGATACCACATCCACCTGTGTGGAATGGAACCATGTCAAACTAATGACATACAACTATGGAGACAGTTCTAGGCCCTCCCTCCTTCTCTCTCTCTCTCTCTATCTCCCTCTCTTATCACTCTTTCTCACCTTCTCTCAAACAATAAAATCTTTTAAAAAAACATGTTGCTTTAAGACATATTATAAAAATAATTACTCCATGTATTTAAAAAAAACAAACAACGTTTTTAATCAAGAAGGGGCTCAGGGCAAAACCAATTCTAGTGTTTTGGGAGACCGTCTCACTTTCCCCATTTAAAATATATCCTGGGGTGAACAATATTGAACTTCATATTCTCCCATAGCACTGCTCTTAAGAAGAACATCAGGGTCTTCAAGATAACTTATAACAGGCCCTTTCTCTTAAATAGGGCCTTATGCAACATTTTGAGCTGTAGAAAATATTTTAGAATGAAATTCTAACGTGGTTAACAAATATATCTACCTTATTCAACTTGTCTGAAAACTCCTATTCTTAAAAATGCTCCACGTGGAAAAAGCGATCCCACGTACATACTTAATTCATTTTTGTTAGATATCTCTTGAGTATACATATTTTTAAAATCTGAATAACAGGGAAAGTATAATAAAGATTGGAGAAAAAGGGCAGTGATGAAGTAATTTGGTTGATTTTCTGCAGTAAAAAGATTAAACTAAAAGCCTTACTTAAAAAGAGTACAAAGCTTATATCAGGGCTTTCTATGAAAAAAATATTTTGAACCATCAGCGGATGGAAAAAGTTAAGTGAGAGAGTATGGTAGATTCTACTAATGAATTTAATAGGCAGCCATTTTAATAAGAGATAAAGTAGTTTGTAAGTGAGAAAGTGAAAAAATTAAGGTTTCTTTTGGTTCTAAAGTGTTAGTCCAGCTGAATAAAGACCAGTGAGGCTATCATACATACTGTCAAAGGCACATCCATCAACTGGAGAAAGACGTATCATCTCTGTCCAAAGCTCTTCAGTAGATTGAAAAGTGTGATACTGCATTACTCTGATTAAAGATTAATTTTTCTGATTCTAAGGATAGAACTTTTCTTTAAATAAGTATGCCTTCACATAAAAACATTGACTCACGTGCTATGGATAAAACACAAATAATCTTTAATGCTGCTTTCTATCTACCCAAGAGCTAGTGTGTAAGGAAGGGGAGGTTCTCTAGCAAAGTTAAGGGTTAGAGTTCTTCAGCTCTCCAAGACAGGTACATTTCCCATTGATGGGGGAGAAGTGTTCTGCCATCTTACTGGCAGACTGAACCCTTGGGAAAACTGGGTCCTCCTAGTCTGTTTAGGGGAAACACAGTATTTCCAAGAGCCAACACAGCAGGACAACAGCAATATCACACACTTGGTGAGCAACCTGCTACCTCAGACCCTTCCTGGCAGACAGATGGGCTCCTACAATTATTGGAATAACTGGGTCCCAGCCTTTTAGAAAATGCCTAGTCATTCCAGGGCTAGGCCTCTCAGGCAAACCTGCCAATCCCTTTAAAATATGTAACCCAAAGCTACCTACACTTTTATATTTCAAATATATTGTTGGGGCTTCATGTCAAACTACTGTATTGTAAAATTATTTCAGATAGCTTTAAATCCAAGGCTTTCAAACTCTTTTGACTGCAACTCACACAAAAAAGAAAATGTAAAATGATTTTTTATCATAGACCAGTATGTACATATATGTACAAAACTAATAAAAAATGTTATGAAATTTTACTGACCCTTATTAACATATGTGCAGTATAATATTACTTATTCCATTTTGTTTCATTGTTCTTTTAAGTGCTTGTCACAACCCCAAAATTATTTCATAATCCACTAACATGTTTGAAAAAAATTTTCTAAAATTATAGGTTCTAGATATTCTAGCCAGCAGTCTGGTATTCAAAATTTTTAAAGACTTATTAAAATACATTATGAAAAAACAGTATTTGCTAAAGGAAACTCAGTCTTCAAAAAGTATTGTCATGGAGAGTTCTACCGTAAATCACCAAATGACTAACCATCCTTTCATTTGAAGATCTGAGATGTGAGTGAAATATCAAGTAAAAATGGCACAAAATCAGAACAGAGTTGAAAAAGGAAGACCATCATCAAAATGCAAAGTGTGGTTCCTCTGGAAAACATAAAACAGCTTAAAGTGAGGTAAAGGAAAGAAAGCAGAAGAAATACACTAGTGAAGAAAAGATCAAGAGAATCTCATTAAAATGGTGGCATGAGAGGGGAAACTGAGATGGATCAGTGAGTTAAGTGCTTGCTTTGCAGCCCCAGAGACTGAGGATCAAATTCCAACCCCAGCCCTTGTGGACCCATTTGCTAAACTGGGGTGTGCTTCCCATGCAGGAGACCCCGGTTTGGTTCTCACCCGCACTCTTCCAGTTCTGCCCCTGGCTCAGGGGGGCATGCTTCCCATGCAGGAGGCCCACAGCCCAGTTCCCATCCTGCACAGCCCTCCCTCGCCCACCTATGTGGAAGGAAACTATGTCAGAAAAACAAACAAACAGAACTGATGGCATACAACTATGGAGACTCTATCTCTCTCTGTCTCTCAAAAACAATAAAATAAATTTTTTAAAAATGGCGGCATGAGAGATGTTCCTTGAAACCTCCCCTGGAAGTTACAATAAATTGAACAGCTGTAATTCAACAAAGGATTATCTATGCAACATATAAACACACCTGAGAGAACTGTGCATTGAAAAATCAATAAAGTCGAACAGAGGAAGAGGCAAGGGGAAACTTCAGAAACAGGGGCACAGGACACAGCCAAGAGCTCACAGTACTCCCAGGTGAGAAAAGGAATGAGTGAGATGACAGGAGCTCTTTATGTGGCCCCAAGCATTCCTGCCTGAAAGATCAGCAAATAATATGGCTGAAACCAGCACTCAGGGCAAAGACCAAATACAGAAGAGTGAGAGCCCTCATTACCCTTGCTACCCTCACCACCAAGCAGAAAACAAAGCCATGGACCCTGGCTAGCCCCCTTTCCTTGCCCCCCCCCCACACACACACCCAAGCTGTCCCACTCACATCCTCCTGGTGTTTCCACCAGCCTCAGCAGAAACTGTCATAGTGAGTGTCAGGGTAAAGAACAGAATATCTACATCTCAGGCAACTGGGGATATGGTTCCTGAGCTGTAGATGCACAGGGCAGCTAATTTAGGCAATAAGAGGATCTGTAGGGGTGAGATAACTGCAAATTTGCAGCCATTATTACCCAGAGACAAAAACCCACCTGCCACCTCTCCCAGCTCACCCAGCCCCCACCTTTTCCAACTAAAACCAGCGAAGGCAACCAGAGCAGCTGAGACAAACAAGGGCTGCTGCATCTGGCTACAGGGGCAGTATTGGGCTTTCAGAAGCTCAGAGCCCCATTTCCTACCACAATCTCCCATGGGGGTGGTACACTGAGACCAAGGTAGGCTGACCAGATGCACCATTTTAAATGAAATATAAAACAACGGTACTGTCCTGTTTCAAATTGTAGGTATGGTCAGTCTAGTCTCACTGGGCTAAATTCAAGGTACCACTAGGCTGGCCATATGTACCATTTGAGACAGTACAGTACAGTTGTTTTTTGTTGTTTTCTGCCCCATTTAAAATGGTAAGTCTGGTCAGCCTAGACTAGGACAACGTGGTCACAGAGGATAAACCCATCTCCCAGGAAATCTCCCACAATGAGAAGATGAGATAACATAAGAGTAAATAACACACTTCAGCTCAAGAAAGAAAATAAAATGTTCCACTGATACCTACTGGAAAACAAAAGAAAGACCTCTTCATATCTATCTGCTGCAGAATCTACTTTTGTAGATGTATGCCCAGAAAAGGAACACATTAATTGCTATAAATGACTAAGGGAACAAAATTGCTCAGATAGAAATGAAAATTCCCCGGAAAGTAAACTTAAAGACATGGAAATATGTGACTTAAATAACAGAGAATTGAGGATTGCAGTTCTAAAAATATTCAGTGAGATGCAAGAAACCTCAAACAGACAGTGCAATGAACTCAGAAATAAAATAAAAGAACAAAATGAATATTTGAAATTTTAAAAAAGAACCAAGTAGAAATTCTGGAGATGAAGAACTCAATAAAAAGATGAAGAATAAAATAGCTAGTATAGGAAACAGAGCTGACCAGATGAGGACAATAAGTAGTGATATTGAAGTTAGAAATATAAAATGATGCAGAAAGAAAAGAGAAACATGAGAGTTAAAAGAAATGAAAGAACCCTTTAAGAACTATCTGACTCAATCAGAAAAAGAGCATAAGAATAATGGGTATACCAGATGGAAAAGAGAGGGAGAGAAGGGCACAGAGAGTCTATTCATGCAAATTGTCAATGAGAACTTCCCAAATCTATGGGAAAAAATGAATGCTCAAATCCAAGAATAAAACAGAACATCTAATTACCTCAATCCCAATAGACCCTCTCTGGGCACATTATACTGAAGCTATCAAATATTAACAACAGGGGATGAGGGGACAGCTCAGCAGGTTAAGCTCTCACTTTGCAGCCCTGGGGTTCAAGGACTGTAATCCCAGCCCTAGCCCGTGCAGACCCATATGCTGATCTGGACTGTGGCCCCCACTTCAGTTCTTGCTGGGGCAAGCCTCCCTTGTGGGAGGTCCCCAGTTCAGCCCCAGATATCAGGGGCATGTTTCCCAAGCAGGAGACCCCCTGCCCAGTTTTCACTCTGCATGGCCCCCCACCCACCTCTGTAGAGTAAAACTATGTTGAAAACTGATGATGTACAACTATGGAGACTGCTCTGGGCCCTCCTCCTTCTCACTGTCTCTCTCTGTCTTTGTCTCTCTCTCTGTGTTAAAAACAATAAAAATAAATCTTTAAAAAAATATATTAAAGACAAAGAGAGTTTCCTCAAGGCATCCAGGGAAAAGAAGACTGTAACCTATAAATGAAAACACATTATATTATCATCAGACTTCTCAGCAAAAATTCTACAAGCCAGGAGGCAATGGAATCAAATATTCAAACTCTTGAAAAAAATTAACAGCCAAGAATATTATATCCAGCAAAGTTATCCTTTAGAAATGAAGGTAAAATAAAGACCTTTCCTGATATACAGAAGCTGAAGAAATTTCCCAGAAAAGGGCCTGCATTATAAGAAATACTGAAGGAGGCTATTCAACGTGAAACAAAAAGTTAAAAGGATACATAACTATGAGCAAGATTACTAACAGACAGACAGAAGCAGAAAATGGCAACATCTACAAAGAATAGGGCACTACACACCTAAATATACCATAAAGAGTAAAGCAGATAGAAACATTTTTTAAAAATAAAAGAAAAAGAGAAGAAGAAAACAACTTGTTACTTTAACTCAGAAAGTAACTCAGCATAAATGGGATAATTTGTGAAAACAAAAATATAAAGGAGCTGAGGGTAAGGGGGCAGGGGGTGGTGGAGGAGGGAGGGAACATCAAATACATGGTGGTGGAGAACTGACTCTGGGTTATGAGCACACAATGAACATGTAGATGATGTAATGGAGAATTGCACACCTAGAGCCTATGTAATATTTGCTAAACAATGCCACTCTAATAAATTTAACAATAAAAAGTAAATAAATAGCTATTATATTATAATCCTAGAAAAAAGAAAAAAGCTTATATATATATATATAGAGAGAGAGAGAGAGAGAAGAAAAGTTCTGAATTTGCAAATGGGATGAAGATAAGAAGCATCCTTAAGAAAGGGAGCTACTATACATACAAAACTTCTCTTTTTATATATAAACTTAATGGTAACCACTCAAAAAAAAAAAAAAAGCCAGAACTGAGACACATAATATTAAAAAGGAGAAAACAGAAAAAAAAATCATAAAATGCCACCAAACTAAAATAACAGACAAAAATAAAAACTAAAGAAACAATGGAGACACTGAGTAACCAAACGAAAGATAAAGTGGCTATAGAAAATCTTCATGTGTCAATAATCACCCTAAATGTAAAAGAACTGAAAAAACAAAAAGGCACAGAGTAGCAGATTGGATCAAAAAACAAAACTCAAGCGTATGCTGCCTCAAAGACACGTTTCAGCCATAAGGACAAATGGAGACTCAAAGTGAGAGGGTGGGAAATGATACTCCAAGCAAGTGGCATCCAGAGAAAAGTGGGTGTAGCCATACTTATATCTGATAAAACAGTCTTCAGGATAAAAAAGGTAATAGGAGACAAAGATGGACACTTCATAATGATAAAAGGGACAATACAACAGGAAGACAAGACACTTATCAAGCAGCACTAAAATAGATAAAGCAACTACTAACAGAATTAAAGGGAGAAGTAGGTGAAAACACAATTATAGTAGAATACCTAAACACCCCATTGACAGCCATAGTTAGAGCATCCAAATAGAAAATCAATGGAAAACATCAGCTTTAAATGGCACATTGGAACAAATGAACATAACGATATCTATAGAACTCTTCACCCTAGACTACAAGACTATATACTCTTTATATATACTTTTTATATACTCTATAGTGCACATGGGACATTCTCAAGGATAGACCATAAGCTGAAATGCAAAACTAGCCTCAACAAATTTAAGAACATCCTCTCACCATAAGGCTTTGAAATTAGAGAGCAACTACAAAAAGAAAGCAGAACAAATCACAAATACGTGGAGATTAAACAGCATGCTATTAAAGAACAACTGGGTCAAAGATGAAATAAAAAAAAGAGATCAAAAGATACATAAAAACAAATGAGAATGAAAACACATCATATCAAAATTACTGCAGTGCAGCAAAAGCAGTATTAAGAGGGAAATTTGTATCACCATCGGCTTATCTCAAGAAACCAAAAATGTTCCAAATAAACATCCTAACATACCATCTTAAAGAACTAGAAAAAGGGGGTGCCAGGATATCTCAACAGGGTGAGCACTTGCCTTGCAACTACAAGGTCCAGGGATCAAGTCCCAGCTCTGGCCCGTGCAAACTCATATGCTGAACTGTTCCAGTTTGTTTCCCACCCAGCATGGCCTCACATCCATAGGCGTGGAATGAAACCATGTCACAACTAATGATATGCAATTATGGAGACTGCTCTGGGTCCTCCCTCCCTCTCTCTCATCTTCTCTCAAACAATTACAAAAAAAAAAAAAAAAAAAGAAGTAGAAAAAAACAGAACATATGAAATCGAAGATCAGCAGAAGGAAGAAAATAACAAAAATGAGAGCAGAATTATATGACACAGAGAAAAACAACAACAACAAAAGATGACAGAAAGTTAATGCAACAAATAACTGGTTCTTCTAAAAGATTAACAAAGTTGACAAACCTCTAGCTAGACTCACTAAGGTAAAAAGAAGAAAGACACAAACCATCAAAATAAGAAACAAAAGAGAAGAGAAATTATGACAGACACCACAAAAATACAAAGGATTATATGAGAATACAATGAAGAACTATATGCCACCAAATTTAATAATTTAGAAAAAAAAGAAAAGCTTTTTGAAACACAGACATTCTAGAATGGATCACAAAGACTGGAAAATCAAATAGATCTATCAACAGTAAGGAAATCAAAACAATCATCCAAAATCTCCCCAAAACTAAAAGTCCAGGATCAGATGGCTTCCAAAGAGGATTTAAAACCTGTCCTGCTAAAACTCTTCCAAAAACCTGAAGAAGAAACAATACTTTCTAACTCATTTTACAACACCAGCATTACCATGATACCAAAATCTGGTAAAGATAACCCCAAAAAAGAAAACTATAGACCAATATCTCTGATGAATACGAACTCAAAAATCCAAAAGAAAAAAAAATACTAACAAATTGAATACAACAATACATTAAAAACATTATATGTTGGGATGCAGGTATAGCACAATGGTTGAGTGCTTGTCTCACAGTTTCAAGGTCTGGGGATCTAATCCTGGCCCCAGCCCACGTAAACCCATATGCTGAACTGTGGCACAGCTGGTAACCACCCCGGTGCCTCAGTGATGAGAGCTCACCTCCCACGCAGAGGCCGCTAGTTCAGTTCCTGCCCCAGCGGTCCCACATCCACCTGTGTGGAATGAAACCATGTCACAACTAATGATGTACAACTATGGACACTGCTCTGGGTCCTCTCCCCTTCTCTCTGTCTCTCTCTGTCTCTCTCTTTCTCTCTTTCCTTCTCTCAACCAATAAAATAAATTTTTTAAAAGATTATATGTCACAATCAAGTACAGGTTATTAGGGCACAAGGATGATTCAACATATGCAAATTGATCAATGTGACACACCCCATAAACAAAATAAAAACTAAAAACCATATGATATATCAGTTGATGCAGGAAAAGCATTTGACAAGATATAACATCCATTTATGATTAAACCACTTAATCAAATGGGTATAAAAGGATACCCACTTCAACATAATAAAGGCTATATACTATAAATATCATACTTAATAATGAAAAATTAAAATCTTTTTCTCTAAAACCAGGAACAAGACAGAGACACCCTCTGTCACCACTGTTATTCAAGGTAGTATTGGAAGTCCTTGCCAGGGCAATCAGTCAAGAGAAAGAAATAAAAAGCATCTAACCATAAAGACTCCACCAAAAAAACTATCAGAAACAATAAACAAAAACATTAAGTTGCAGGACACAAAATCAATATACTACAATCCATTACATTCCTATATACTAACAATGAAACTTTAGAAAAAAAAAAATTAAAAACAAAACAAAACAAAAAAAACCTGGGGAGGCCGGGATGGCTCAGTGGGTTAAGCACTCACTTTGCAGCCCCAGGGACCGAGGATCGAATACTGACACCGGCCCATGCAGACCCATATGCTGAACTGGGGAGTGCTCCCAGTTTGGTTCTCACCAGGATGATACCCCGGTCCAGTTTCTGGCCTGTGCAGCCCCACACCCACCTGTGGAACAAAACTATGTGGAAAAACTGATGATGTGCAATTATGGAGACTGTTCTGGGCCCTCCCCCTTCTCTCTGTCTCTGTATCTCTCTCTCTCTCTCTCTCTCTCTCTCTGTCAAAAACAATAAAAATAAATCTTTTTTAAAAAAAACACCTTTTGCCATTGCAACAAAAAGAATAAAATACGTCGTAATAAACTTAACAAAGGATGTGAAGGACCTATACAATGAACACTATAAGACACTATTAAAAGAAATGGAAGAAGACACAAAAAAATAGAAAGATTGTTCATTTTCTTAGATTGGAAAAATCAACATAGTTAAAATGACCACAATACTCAAATCAATATACAAATTTAATGTAATCCCCATCAAAATCCCAGAGACATTTTTTTCAAGAAATAAACCAAAAAATTATCAGATTTGTATGGAATCACAAAAGACCCCAAATAGCCACATCAATCCTCCAAAAAAAAAAAAAAGGCTGGAAGTATTACACCCAATGACTTCCATGTATACTACAAAGCTACAATAATCAAAACAGCATGTTATTGGCAGAAAAACAGAAACAGAGCAATGGAACAGAATAGAACACCCACAAATAAATCCACATATATATGGGCAGATAATTTTTGACAAAGGGACCAAAAACATACAACGGAAAAAAGAAAGCCTCTTCCAAATAGTGCAGGGAAAATTGGAAAGCCACATGCGAAAGAATGAAACTAAACAGTGATCTGTCACCATATACCAAAAAAAAACAAAAAACAAAAAACAAAAAAAACCCAGAAAAGATCAAAGACCTAACATAAGACCTAAAACAAAAATTGTATGTAAAAAAAAAAATTGGTACTAAACTTATAGACCTGGAGTTCAGGGAGGAATTGAATTAATTTGACCTAAATGTAATGGAAGTAAAAGGAAAAATAAATGAATGGGACTATATCAAACTGAAAAGCTTCTACACAGCAAAAAAAATCATCAAAAAAAACAAAGAGGCAACCAATCAAATAAATTATTGATAGACAACTCCTCTGATAAGGGGCTAATCCAATATATATAAAGAACACATACAACTCAACAACAACAAAAAATAATTCAATTAAAAATTGGACAGAGGACCTGAATGGACACTTTTCCCAAGAAGACATAAAAATAGCCAACAGATATATGAAAAAATGCTCAGTTCACAAGCTATTAGGAAAATTAAAATCAAAACCACAATGATCACCTCATACCTATTAAAATAGCTATCATCAAGACAAATAACAGCAAGTGTTGGAGAGGCTGTGGAGAAAAAGGAACTCTCATACACTGCTGGTGGGAAAGTAAATTGGTGCAGTCATTATGGTAAACAGTTTGGAGGTTCCTTAAAAAAGAAAGAATAGAATTACCATATGACCCAGCAATCCCTCTTCTGAGTGTTTACCCAAAAAATCGGAAAACTTTTATCCATAAAGATAAATGTACCCCCTGGTTCATTACAGCATTATTCAGTGGCCAAGATGTGGAAACAACCAAAATATCCTTTGACAAATGAATGCATAAAGAATTTTGCATTGTACATATACATGTATACAATGGAATACATGTCAGCCATAAGAAAATATGAAATACCGGAATTTGCAACATGGATGGATCTTAAGATTATCATTCTAAGCAAAATAAGTCAGACAGAAAAAGTCAAGAATCATATGACTTCATTCATACGTGGGATATAAAACTGAAAGCAACAAAAGAACAAGACAGAAGAACAAAGAAACAAAAACTCATAGACACAGAAAATAGGTTCGGTTTTACCAGAGGGGAAGGGGAAGGAGGGTACGAGAACAGGGAGGGGGTGTCAGATATATGACGATGGAAGGAGAACTGAATCTGGTTGGCAAGCATACAATGAAATATACTGATGACGTATTATAGAAATGTACACTTGAAACCTATGCAATTTTACTAACCAGTGTCACCCCCAATAAATTTAATATTTAAAAAAGGAAAAGAAGCATCAACTTGCAATTCCTATCTCCAAGCTTCACAAGTTTCACTTGTATTTTCCAGCTCTATAAGACACAGTAATATTCAAAATGACTACAATAATATGCAGCCTTGAGTATCTCAGCAGACATCATTTAAGTCATTTAAAAGGATAACTGCAAATTAAATTAGTTCATCCTAATTATGCAAAATGATAAATTCAAATAAGCAAGGTAATTCACTTCTAAATTAAAATTTTTTTTCAATCATTTCACATCTCAAATCAAAGTAAATGGGTAATGTTACCAATTATATAAATTTGACTCTTAAATTTAAATACATAAACATACGATGAACTAGATTAAAGTTCTTATTTCAGATGCACTTAACTTATTAACATTTGCACTAGGGTAGGAAATCTCATTCAAGATATAAAACAGGGTCATGCCCTTGAAAACCAAAGAAGGTTGCCACAAAAGTGTCTTTGTGAGAATCTAGCAACAGAATGAGTCCCCAAACTCTTTTAAACAGGTTATCCCCAAGAAAAGTAAGGTAGATCACACTAGTAAAGTCAGCCCTGTGAAAGCTTATAAAATATTTATCAACAGAAATATTTGATAAATAATAAAAATATTCCATTTTAGAAAGCAATATGATAATATGTTTAGCTTCATCATGATTGCACTAATGAGCACAAACTTTCATAGGAGAGAAAGAAATGGAAATTCATTGAAGATCAGTTTTGTCAGGCAGGCATTACTAAATGCTTTAAAATACATTACAGCTTTGGAAACTAGAAATCAGAGATGTCAAATAACTTTCCCTAGGTTATATGTTGATAATGGTAGAAATAGGACTTAAACTCCATCTTCTGATTACACATTAATTACTCTTGCCATATTGATATCACTTTATCTAAACTAATACTCAAAATCTGATAGTGCTTGAAATATTTGCTTAAATATTTTCTAAGATTTCTGATCAAGGTCAATTCAGATTCCAGTCTCAAGGCTCAATATATAAACTTTAAAGAAAAAAATACATAAATAATATTCAAGCATTCTGGGTGGCATTTTGAATTTTTCAACATTTGATAAAGTATTTTTTATGTCTCATGTAAGGATGAAAGAAGTTATCTATATATATATAGAAGTTATCTATATATAGCTATAGAGCTATATAAAAAGCACACTGAAGTGTAGTAGTTTAAAACAATACAGTAATTTATTCTTTTCTCTTATTGTTCTATAGATTGTCTGGAATTGGCTGGGTAATTCTTGCATAAAGTTTCCTAGGAAGTACAGTC
This sequence comes from Craseonycteris thonglongyai, assembly GCA_004027555.1. NCBI lineage: Eukaryota > Metazoa > Chordata > Mammalia > Chiroptera > Craseonycteridae > Craseonycteris > Craseonycteris thonglongyai. Next base: position 8,845 of record PVKE010022658.1, on the reverse strand, counting down.
AAATGTAAGCTGAAGTTGCAATCATCTGTAGGCTCAATTGGGCTGGACATGACATTGGTTCACTCACAGGACTGGCAGAGGATGCTGGCTATTAATCTTATTTGGGGCTGCCAACTAGAGGACCTATATGTGGCCTCTCCACGTAACTTGGGCTTCTCTCTAAGTGGTGGCTGGGTTCCAAAAGATAGCATCCCAAGAGTAAATGGCCCAAAAGCCCCAAATTTCTTACACCCTAGCCTCAGAAGTCCCACAAAGTCACTTCCACAGCATACTATTGGATGAGCCAGCCACTAAGGACTAAGAGAAGGGTCTTCAACCCCACCTTTAGATATGAGAAATAATATGACTTAAAGGGAGGAAAGAATATTACCCATCACACCTCAGTCTTTTGCATCTGACCCTGGCATCTCTACCCAACTGAGTTATAGGGAAAATATGTAATAAAATTACAAATAACATAAATTATTTTGTTGTATTTTTCTCTGTCTCTTGGCTGTCTTTCTCTCTGAAAACACAGCACTTCCTGAATGAATGAATACCTAAAAGTCTCTGTCTCTCCCTTTTTCATTCTACTCATTTTTTTTCCTACTGTTCATTCTACTCTTTTGTTCTTTCTTTCTTTCTTTTAACTGAAGATAAAAAGTAAAAAAAAAAAAAAAAAAATTAAAGCAGCAACATATTCTAATTAGTTGGTAAATCTTATAGTTAATTTCTACCCATTTCTTCCACTGGGTATCTAACTGACAGATTTAGTCATCATCCTATATGGGGAGTAATAATATAATTTTTTGATGCAAACAAAGGAAAGAATAAATTAAAAGTGGGAAAGAAAAAGGAGAGTATTAAAAGAAGAAGGAAAATATAAATGGAAGGGAAACAAATCCGGAAGACTGAACAATATTAACACCAAGTAGCTGAAAAGACAAAGAAAAAAAAGTTCAAATTCTCCCCTTGTAATGGTGCATCCATCCCTTCCTTTCTAATTAATTGCCAAGAGCACACAGCTTTGGGAGGGACACCCATGGAGTGGTGAGGGAGGAAGGGGACACCCACCTAGCCAGCCAGATCAGCCGAATCAACCCTGGCATTCAATAGGGTGACAGATGTCGCAGTCAGATCTCCTTAACATCTAAAAAGTCCTCTTCTTGATGGAAACTGACATGAGCTGATTAATTTGGAAGTATAATTTAGCAGGATTATTCTTGACCTGAAGTACCTGATTAACTATTATACAAACAGGTGATTTGATTCTCTATAGAGACCAAGTTGCCCAAATTCCATTCCAGTTTTTACTTGGTAGGTTTGTTCAGTACACAGTAGTTTAAAATACCATTTTACCCCAGTTGAATAGATGATTCAACCAGCATCCAGTCATTTATACAAACTTTGATTTGCAATAATTACAAACAGTAATTACAGAAAAGAAAGTTTTTAGGAAGCCATTACTAATATTATAATTCTTTGGTATTCTGATATAAATGGGATTTTTTTTTTAAATAGAGGATATTTGAATATAATGATGGGTGTAGTCCATGATCAAACAGATTTTGTGGTGAGAAAAGTTTATTGTCAGGTATAATTAAAGCTATAGATACCATTTTGAAAGTACAGACTTCAGGGACAAGGAAAGAGACTTTTTGAAGCAAAGTACAAACTAGAAATAATTACAGTGATGATCATAGAATGTCAACATCTATTCCATTATGATGAGCTCATAATGTTCCTCTAAGTTCAAGAAAGCATTAATATAAGACCAAAGAAAGCTTTGGAAGAATAAATACCTTTGAAGTAGTAAAGCGTAGTAAAGAGTAGACTGGTAGTCAATAAACATAAAAGTGAGATAAGGGGTAAATGTCTTGATCACCAACAGAAATTGTACACTTCAAAATATATTTTCAGAAAAATAGTTTTCTTTTTCACATACAGTGTTGAATGTACATGCAGTTGTTTTTCCTTTTTAATCTATTTTGAATTCAAAACTGAATAAAACTAAATATTTTAGGGACGTTTATAAAGGTGGTAAAATTATAAAGAAAAGTAAGTAAAAGATTATTATATTATCAGGCAGGTGATGTAATAATAAATAAAGACTTCTGGAGTGATATCAAAGTTGTATTACTTGACATGAGTGGTTATTCTATGGGTTCTCATTTTCTATTGTCTGTTTTATGCAGTTTGTTGTTTATGAAGATATTATAGAGAAAGCTCACTGATAGCAAGAAATGCTGGGATGTCTCAGTGGGTTAAGCGATCACTTTGTAGCCCCAGGGATGGAGGATTGAATCCCAGCCCTGGCCCAGCTCATGCAAACTCATATGATGAACTAAGGTGTGGCCCCAGTTCAGTTCTCACTGGGGCGAGCTTCCCATGTGGAAGGTCCCTGGTTCAGCCCCTGGCTTGAGGGGGTGCGTGTACCTTTAGGGAGGCCCCCAGCCCAGTTCCCACTCTGCTCCTCCCCACCCACCTGTGTGGAACAAAACCATGTCGAAGACTTACGACGTACAACTATGGAGACTGCTCTGGGCCCTCCCACTTCTCTATGTCTGTTTGTCTGTCTGTCTGTCTGTCTGTCTGTCTGTCTGTCTGTCTCTCTCTCTCTCTCTGTCTCTCTCTCTCTCTGCCTTTCCCTGTCTCTGTCAAAAACAATAAAATAAATTGTTAAAAATAAGAAAGAAATGCTCAACTTCTATAGCTCATTCACTTGTAGATATCTGGTATTGCCATAACCAGTGTTTTATTTACTTTCTTTTTTGCCCACATAAAGCTGGTTGTGCATTAAGTGATGGTTTCTTGCTTTTTATAAGAAATAGTGAACCTGGTCTGCCCTCAGTGATATTTCAAAATAGTCTCATTGTGACTGGGCATAAATAGATGTCCTTCTTACACCAATGATGAAGTCTTATACTTTGTACTACTTAAAAAACCTGATGCAATGCTCCACAACTAGTATGTATTTATTCATTTGACAGATATTTATTGACTTACCTATCAAATGACTCCCTGGGAAGCCAGAGCATTTTGCCAGCTAATATGGTTAAACGAAATTTGATGAGTGCTATAAAGATACTGGAGATTCATCGATTTTTTTTTCTGGCTACCAAAATTTTTTTGACTAAAGGATAGTACTTACTCTCACTTTCATTTAAGTCTTAACAAGACATAGTAGAGAGGATTGATGAGTTAGAAGGTGGAGACTTAATAAACATGGAAATAGAGTGAGACAGGAGGGAATTAAAAAAGAGTAAAAGAATAAGAAGGCAGAAATTGCACAACCAGAAAGGCCTCAATGCTCTGAACAGTTTACTTTGAGCCAGGTCTGAGCTGACAATTAAGTTCGCAAACTTGTCACTGTGCGCTTACATTGGCAGCATTGCACAAACAACTAGGAGAGGTTGCATAACCTTGGTATATCACTGTCTCACAGCTGCATTTGTGTCAACAGGTGGCAGTGCCTTGCTGAGTGTCATTCATTATTATTGTTGTGTGTTTTGTGTGCCATCTCGAGAACATCAAATCTTGAATTAGAGCAATGAACAAACATTAAATTTCTTGTTAAACTTGGTAAGAGTGGAAGTGAAATCAGGAACATGTTAGTCAAGTTTATGGGGAGAATTTCATGAAGAAAAGAGCAGTGTACAAATGGATTAAACATTTTTTTGAAGGGAGAGAAAGCATCACTAATGAAGAGAGGTCAAGGCAGTCAGTAACAAGCAGAACTGATGAAAACACTGCAAAAATTCATCAAATTGTGCATCAAAATAATCGACTGACTATGAGAAGCATAGCAGACCAAGTAACCATCAATAGAGAAACAAGAAAATCCTCACTGAAAGTATTGGCATGGAAGAGGTGAGTGCAACAATGGTCCTAATGGAACCCATCAATGAAAAAAAGCAAAGGAGATTCAAAGTTTGCCAAGACCTTTTAGAGAGACAAGACAGTATTTCATCACTGTGTTATCACTGGTGAAGAAACATGGGGTTTACCAATATGACCCTGAAACAAAGCATAAAAGTACAAAATGGAAGTCAGTCAACTCTCCCCAACCAAAAAATTTCCATCAGTCCAAATCAGGAGTCAAAATAACGTTGCTAACCTTTTTTGATATCAGAGAGATTGTTCATTATGAATTTGTACCAACTGTACTAGTCAACCAAGTTGACTATTTGGAAGTGCTGAAAAGGCTGCATGAAAAAGTTAGATGAAAACAACCTGCGCTTTTCATCAACAACTCATGGCTCTTGCATCATGACAAATGCACCAGCTCACACAACACTGTCTGTGAGTGAGTTTTTAGCCAGTAAATAAATAACTGTATTGGAACACCCTTCCTATTCACCTGATTTGGCCCCAAATGACTTTTCTCTACCTGAAAATAAAGGAAATATTGAAAGGAAGACATTTTGATGACATTCAGGACATCATCGGTAATACCACTACAGCTCTGATGGCCATTCCAGAAAAAGAGTTCTAAAATTGCTTTGAAGGGTGGACTAGGTGCTGGCATCACTGCATATCTTCCCAAGGGGAGTACTTTGAAAGTGATTATAGTGATATTCAGCAACGAACTGTGTAGCACTTTTTCTAGGATAAGTAAGTGAACTGAATTGCCAAACCTCACAGTCTTCCTGCTTTCTTGCTTGGTCGTTCTTCTTCCCCATGCCCTCAATCTGAAAGAGTCAAACCCAACTTGGATGCCACTGAGACAGATCAAGGTAAAGGAAAGGTCGTGGGGTTAAAACTTAGCTAATTATTGTCAAAACTTCTGAGCAGCCAGAACTAGAAAGACCTAGAAGATAAATATCACCCATTTTCAAAAGAATTCCAAAAGTGAAAAGCAGGAAAGCCAAAATTACTAGTCAAGTTTCAAGGGACAAGCACAGAGACAGAAGCTGGGAGAAAGGGAATCAAGAAAGTCAAGTGTCAAGTAAAAACAAAGACTGGTGGGAAAAAGAAAAAGTAAAATGAAAAAAGTGTCCAAGATAACACTTGGAACCATTTTTTGGGGGTTGATACTGGATTTTGTTGCATATGGGATAGCTTAATTTAAAAGCATGGGATCTGAGCAGGCACCTTCCTGTCTTAACAATTTATCTTCCACCTTATTGACAATTCATATCAACAAGGCATTAAAACCCAATACTAAACAATCTGGAAGTCTTTTAGGCAGTCCTATTGATGAAGTAACTTAGTGCAGTCTGATTTGGCTGTGAAGATGACCATATCTCCTGAGGACAATTCTTCCTAGAGTCTTTCATTGGCTATCTTGGGAAGCAAAGCGCTGAAGAAATGGTATATTTAAATAAATTAATTTAAGTTTGAGCAGCCTGAGACACTAGTTGATGAAAATGCCTTACTTGCCAACAGTAAATTTACTGAGCACTTACTATGTCCCATGCTACATGCTCACCCAACGTACTTTAAATATAATATCCCCGTATATTTAATATTTTTAAATGTCTTCATTTTGTTAAAGTCAATTACTAAAAAAGAAAAAGAAAAAGTAATCCAGGAGAGTTCAGTGGTTGAGCATTTGTCTTGCAATTGCAAGATCCAGGGTTCAATTCCTGGCCCCAGCCCGTGCAAACCCATGTGCTAAACCATGGTGTAACTGGTAATTGCTGATGGCTTCAACGCAAAGGTTCTTGCCTCCTATGCAGGAGGTCCCCAGTTTGGTTCCTGCCTCAGGTGGCCCCACATCCAGCTGTATGGAATGAAACCATGTCACAACTAATGATGTACAACTATGGTCTATTCTGGGCCCTCCCCACCAGTCTCTCTCTCTCAGCTTCTCTCAAAAAAAAAAATTTAGATTCTTTTTTTTTAAGGATCTTCATCCTCTACCACCCTCATTTAACCCATAATTTCCTGAAGACTGCAATTGTCTTACCATATTTTTTCACCTCCCTAAGTTCCAGCCAACCCTCAAAAAGTGAAGTATGCACAGGGGAGCTCCTAGCACCTCAAAGATCATCTCGATTCTACTTGGCCCTCAGTGAGATGGTGACTTGCTCAGTCAATGTGCTACAAATTGCTTAGTATCAGCCTTAAAAGAAGTGTTTTCTTCTACTGTCTTTTCTGCTTCTCAGAGAAGAAGCAACAATAATTGAAACCTTTCTCCTATGTGGCCTAACTCCACAGATGCTCTATTATGCCTGAGCCAGGGTTTAACAAAGGATTTGGGTGTGTGTGGGTATGTGTGTATTCGTGAGTGTATTGACGGCACACAATGTGATTTCCACTGTGAAGTGAGAGATAGAAAACAATGTCCAGGGTCCAGCTTAATTATTATCAAAGAGCTGGCAGGACCCACAAAAAATATAATTTTTTATGGCGTTAATGTTATATTTTGAGGGGAAGCTTGCGGAACAGCTAGAGGGATGAATTTCTATCTCTAATTGTATAAGGAGGCTTGGTATGAAGACAACTGAAGTCTTTGCTGGCATTTGAATATTTCATTCTAGAAAAGAAGAAATGTAATGCTTGTTCCGAGCCTCCCCTTCTCCCTATTTCCTTGGTACCCTTCCAAGGTAGGGCCCCGTTGCTGCTGGCTTCTCAGTCCTCCTCCGGGGAGGCTTACCCCGGCCCAGAGGACCAGATGAGGCTGCTTGGCAGAGATGCTGCTGATCCTGCTTTCAAATACCACTTCCCGTCTGCCAGGGCTTTGGGTGGTAGCAACGCCTGTCCTGATGAGGTTCAAATGACCTCCGCGTAGCAGGCCGTGTGTGTCTCAGCAAGCATCCAGTTGTATTCACCAGTCATCTACCTGCTCAGTGCTGTGATGTGCCATTATCCTGTGACTCCCATTTTACACTCCGCACACCAGCTTCCTCTCAAGACAGTTATTTGATCGCTAACCACTTCGAATATCATGATCATCGGCTCATTTATTTTTTCTATTTTAAAGGATGGTGCTGGGATGCACAGGGAGCAGCCGTATTGATTTCCACATTTACCAAGGCATCCGAGTGTGAGCTGCCTGTCAACGGTGCTGACTTTAATAAAAGGTTATTACTGTGATCATTCTTTAGCATTTATATAGCTCCTCACAATTGTTTACCCGTTATTCCTCAGAGCACACCTGCCAAGGTGATCAGTATTAGCAACCCCCACTGTAGAGGCAATAAATCAGGGAGAAATTTTAGGATAATCCACAAAAGGACACGAAATGAACAACCACAACTGGGACAAGCCTACACCTCCCTCCTGCTAATACTCTTGGCAAGTTCCTTCATTCCGTTCTTCTGCTTAGCACTGATGCAGGGCACTCTTCTCTTGAAGGTCCCTGGCTGCCCTGTCTACAGTAGTATCCCCTCCCCAGGGCCTTCACTATCATGTTCCTGGGTTTATGGACTTCACAGTGCTTCCTGCTACTGAAGTGATCTTGTTTGTATATTTATGTTCTTGTTTATCATCTGTCATCACCTCCGTTTAATAGCAGCAGTCCTCCTGGGTTATTCATTGCTGGATAATCCCCTTTGTGGAAAAGCACCTGGCATACAGTAGGTGCTCAGTAATGCTTGCTAAGTGAAGGTCAAGGCCAATTGCCCTGTCAATATTTCTATTCATGCGTCATTTCCCATGCCTTTTCACCTCTCTCTGGACTTCCTGGATATAGGCACATACACAGTCAAGTATTCTTAATGACCTGGAGCTAATGATCCAGTTTGTAGATGACGCAGGTCCTTGGCTTCCTTTTTGTCTTGGCTTCTTTTGCTCTGGAGATGCCTCCACATTCTTCCGTCATTTCTTGCCTTCAGTTGAGAGGGGTCAAGAAGAGAGCAGAGCAATGAAAGTCCTATTAGACAATTTTACTAGTTATAATAGCTTTGGGAAGGTACAAAGTTGAAATAATTGATTCCAAGATTTCTTTTTTATCTTATTTGTGGATTTCAAAAATTCATCTCTTTTATATATGCAATACAGTGAAAAGTGCTTTGAAGAAGTTTAAATGTAAGATATAAATTAATATCTGCATAAATGTAAGATATAATTATGTATGTATGTAGTCTCATTAACCTTGGTAATTGAGAGTTGGTTATACATTTAAGGTTTAATTAGTTTTGATGGAACAGAAGCTCACACTTTTCGAATGGATAGATCTGAACAAGGGCTTTTGTACCTTTGGTTGACTTTTTTTTTCAACAATCGAATTAAGATAAAGCTTGAAATCCCTTCAAAGCCTGGAAGGTTGCCAGGAATGCTGATTTCGCAGCAACAAGTAAGAATAGGCAAATAGTCCTAAACAAGTGAATTTTCTTGCTTCAAATTTCAGAAAATGAGAGTAGAATTCTTCTCAAAAAATCTTAGGCTGATAGTGGAAGAAAGACCCTTTAGATTACCCCTAGGTGATCTAAAAATAAAGTTTCTATTTAAAGGTTGTTTCTAATGTTCTTTTTAGCCCGGCATGCAACCAGAAAATGGATTTCCTTTTTTATTTAAACAAAAAGAAATCAAGTAGTACTTTATATTTGATAAAATGTGCTTTTGCATTTGGTCCTCATTACAACTATGTCCATAGATAATATTGTTGCCACTTTGCAGATGAAAAAATAGAAGCAAAGCCAGTGAGCACCTTGCCAAAGGTTTTGGAAAAAGACCCCAAGAAGACTGATTTGGCTCAAGTCTCCTGACTCCAGTTTAATATTCTCCACAATAATGTTAGAAAACCACATTGGAAAGGGAAGACTCATTCTTTGCACTGTTGTCTCACCACCAAGCCTCAAATAGCAGGCAAATATTTTACTTTATGGTTAAATTGGCCACATTTAGTCAGCCTGTACCTTATGCCAGACCCTGTGCTTTGCTCTGGGAGGCTACAGACCACATAAAGGACAGTTTGGAT